>JAOEHY010035588.1:0-26994 GCA_025447955.1 Psilopsiagon aurifrons
ACGGTTGGCTTTAATAAAAAAAAAAAAAAAAAAAAAAAAAAAAAAGAGTTTCTTATTCATCATCTCTGCTACTGACTTTATGGTTTACTGTTTTGGTCCTCTGCAATTAGTTTTCCAGGATGAAAAGTCCTAACCTTTTAATTACTCTTGACACGCAAATTGTTTCAGACAGTAGATCATATTTATCAGCCTTCACTTTTCTAGCTCAGCTGTACCATTTTTAAGATGGGATGCCAGAACTGTGCACAGTGTTTTAAGTGCTGACACACGTTGGGTTTATACCCAAGTGACATGTTCATTACTTCCTCTTTTCTTACCTGTTCTGTACCTAATAATTCCTTTAAGACAGCTTTTTTGACTTCTTCTAAGCTGACGTTTTGAAGTCAAACACTAATGCAGAGGATTCCTCAACCTTTACAGTTTCTGCAAGGATGTTGAATATAAACACATTTTAGTTACTGTTACAGAGTTAGTTCTTATTAGTGATATTGTAATGCAAGCCAAAAATGCCAATGGAAAAAGAATTGAAACCAGACTCTCCCCTTTGAGTTGCTTGACTAGCTTATCCATGCAACACTCCTGTACAGTGTCTAAAAATACTCCAGTGTGACATTTAAATCTATATAAGAGTAGCTAAATTCTCCTATTATTATGGGATTTCTAGTCCTGGCAGACTTCCCAAATCTAATTTTACACTAGCTTGTTAACTATTGTTAGCTAGCCTTGTATTGACCTGATTGGTGGTAATGTATATACTTTGCCTTGAGAGTTGCTTTTAAATATTTTGCTTGACATGTCTGTATGAGATCTGAGATTTGCAGTTGGATATCCAGCCACTGCTGTAGTTTTAGTGGTCTCACAAGGTACCCAAGGTGCTGTAGAATACACATCAGCTTTAATGAAGAAGGTCTAGTGTGTAAACATACACACAAACACAGAATTTTAACTGGTGGAGAAGAGCCATAGGTCAAAAGGAACTGAACCAAAGTATTAAAGAGGAACACAGTCCTTATCTGTAGAGAGTAAATAATGGAAAAGAATCCAAAGGTGAATTGCTTCTTTTGTTCCAGAGACTGCAAAAATGTTTTACATGCATTCATGAACTATACTTGATGACATCACCAAAACAGAATAGTTGGCAACTACTTCCCTACCTACAGGCATCTGCAAAATTAAATGAAACTTTGGGGATTTTTTCTACAAACATGCTCTAACTGTGCCTTGAACAATGTACTCAAGCACTTTTATGTCCTCTCTACCCTTTACACCTCTGTTGCATGTATATTTACCAGTAGCACAGTATCTGCCATCTGTTAATCCAGATGCTAAGTCTGAATAAGGGAATGTCTCTGTGTCAATGGAGTATTCCTTGCTATATGCTATGTCTCTGAAGTTGAGTGTCATTTTAATATTAACAGGAGATTTGGATGTTGTTGCTTCCTTTGCCAGTTAATGGAATATTTCAGATAAATTTTAGAAATGTGTGCAATCTCTGTAGTATCCCGTTTCATTTTTAGTTTAATGAAAATTGTAACTATAGGATTTACCTTCTCTTGTACACTTTAGATTACTCTGATGTACTGTGCCAGCAGCCACTGGATTTCACTCCTCTTTGTCAACTCCAGACAATAACTCCTAATGGGATAATGGATAAAGGATTTCCTGAAAATCTGAAGTAATCCAGCCAAATATCTCCCTGGTGTGTAAAAGCCACTGGCAGTAGCAGAGATACAGAAAGAATGAATATTGCCTTGGTGTCCACAGAATCTCTTTCATTTGGTTTTGGCAATACACTCATGATTTTTTTTTTTTAGAGTGAATCTGTCAGTCTCTCCATAATCTGAATCGAGGTTGGCTATTCTTATTCAAGTTGTACTTTTTCCAATACTAATGAAATTTAATTGATCTCTAGACATGCTGTTGATAGTAACTTCTTTCCTGCTGCTACAAAAAGCCCATATCTCAATAGGCAATTTAAACTGGAATGTTCAGCTGAAAAGCAGTCTCAGCAGACAACGATATTTTTTGTCTAGATATTAGCTGGAAGGAGAGACTTAACAAAGTGCAATGGCCGGTAATTTAACTGGCAAAATAATTGTAGGAATCTTCTGTTACTGATAGGCCTCCTGCCGAACTCTCTAAAAGTCCTGCTGAAAATTTTCCTTGCTAGACATGGAATCACGTGCAGCCAAGGATTTGATTTTCTTCTCCAAACTCTACTTTTCTAACACAAAAAGGACAGCAAAGACTTCCAGTCATTAAATCAATGTTTCACTCAGAATATAAAATAGTAAATCGGGACATGACAATTATTTAAGCAATTTTTAAAGTTAAGCCAGATGAAATCTAACAGATTTTCTTCTTGCCTATTCTGATCTTTGCAGGTCTGGCTGTTTCCACTTGTCCACCACCTGCCATTGAAGAAACCCATACAGCCTCTTCTGGGTTGCTAAGTGTCTGTCTCAGAATACTCTTTCCAGCCACCTCTCACATGAGTTGCCACATGAGCTGAAATGTTCTGACTTCTTCCCTCACATTTTCTGGTAAATGCTTCTGCTTTTTCTCTTGTGTTTGGTATAGCAGTAGTTAGCTCACAGGGTAAGAATGCTTACCTTGCTGCTGCTGAAAAACTAAAAGTTTCTTTTTTATTTGGTTAGTATTCCGTAACATAGGCAGGTGAAGGAGAAGCATTGAATCTTCTGGCAGTAGCAGGTCGTAACTGAAACTGCACAGCTATGGGTCTGCTTCCTCTTGCAGAGTGCCCTCCACTTACCTTGGGAGTTTCTCAGTTCCTGTTGCTGCTTCCTGCTTTTATCCCCCTCTCTGAAGAGTTCAGTTTAACTCAGAGTGCAGCAATTCAGATGAGGTGAACCTCTGCCTCTTGCAAAATGCCAAACTTAAGATCATGCACAGTATTTGAAAGGAATGAAGGAATTTCATCAGTATATAAGTATATATAGCATATAAAGTATATAAGCATACATATATGTAAAATACATACATGTCATCGTATGCATTTTAGATGAAAAGATGACGAAAAATTAGCCTGTGTAGAAACTGCAGACTATTGGAAAACATGCATGAGTTGCTTTCCATTAGCTTTCATCTCACTACTGGGATCCATCAGCAACAGCTTGTTTATTCCCTTCAGTCCCGAGTAATTTAGCTTCTCTTTTCTCCATCATAGGGAGATGTTTGAAAAAATGGCTCTATCTTCACAGGATATAGACTATATTTCACAGCTTTGAAGCAAGGAAGCTGGCAATAATTCAGCTCAAGAAAGCTGAAGCCTGTTTGTGTAGATCTCTGCTGCTGTATCAGCTTTCTAGGATTGTTTTTATTTCTCTGCTTCATCTCCTACCCCATTTTGCAAAATGCTCTGAGCTTTTTGAACTACTCTTCAGTGCTGAGGTGAATTCTGCTATGAGGTATGGTGGTGTGTTAGTAATGTGTGATGTGACTTCTGTTTTGTGTATGAGCACGCACAGATATGCACAGACAAGCACAGACTAATGCTCTCATTCTTCCATCCAGGGGAGTTCACTGGAGAGGAAGAAACTCTGGATTTCTTGACTTCTCATAGCTGTGGAACAGGACTGCAAAGAGGTTTCCAGAGGTGTCAAGCTTTTAATCATTTGCAATACTCTATGGACAAAAGACCAAAGAAAAATAACTTAGGAGGTGAAGAGCATAGATTTATGCACTCATCAGTACTATATGGGAAAAAGGAATGCATATGTTATCCAAACCAGCACTGAAGTTTTACCATTTTTTTACTAACATATTCCCACAATTGTAACAGCATAGAGCACATTCTTCTATCTTTGCATGGGTTGCTGTTTGCACTGGGGATGGGAGATGAAAATATGTTGGGTTGCTGCTGTTGTCCTGATTATTTGATAAGGAATTTGGCCACAGAATAACATGGCTACACAGTATAATGTTTAGCTTTGTGTGGCCACATTTCATTTCTCTGAAAGCCAAGGTATGAATGAGGAGCTGCTGTGCATTGCACCCTTGTATAAGCTGAGATTTAGTGAGAGCACAGTCTGTGTCTGCCTCAGAAACGTTCTGAATTGCTTGAGTTCAGAAATAGTCACAGTAAGTCACTCCAGCAGACAGGGCAGAGAAATGCTGTATGACAGCTCCATTAGAGAGTGGAGAGAATAGGAATCTCTAGGAAATCTCCTACTTTTCTTTGCCTAAAGTCATACAGGTCATGAATTCTGAGCTCTAGGCAGAGAATTTAGCCCTTCTATTGACAAGTGGTTTGTTCTAACTATTAATTTCTTTGTTTCTTTGAGCTATTTCTGTTATATTTATCAAATGGCTCCTTATCTTGTAGCAATAATGCTATTCAGCTAGGTAAGAGAATCTTCTCTATTTTTTGGGCTCTTAGAAGATAAATAATATCTTCTATTTTATAAAGGATAGCTGCATAGATTATTAGAGGGGTCAGTGTTAAATGAATGTGGTTAAGAAAACAAAAGAATCCATGCATCGACACTATTTTCTTAAACACAACTACAACTGTTAAACAGAAGGTTTTGTTTCTTCTCTTGTTCAAAAACTGGTTTACAATTGCTGACATCATTTATTGATGATTACTGTGCGTAGAAGAAAAATGTGACTACACTTGTCAGCCACTTTTCCTACCAATTGATATTATTTTTCAGAAATTATAAAACTTGCAGCCTACTGAGAAGTAAATTAAAAAGTACTGAAATTTATTCCCTGAATTGAATCTCCAATTAACGTTACTGTTGCTCGAAGTATCATTTATTTTCCTCTTTCAAACATAGAAAAAGCCTACTTAGAATATGGCTAATGATATTTTTGATGGAATTATAAAAAAATGTGAACATATGATACTTTACTTCAAAATCACATGGAAACATTGAAATTAAGTTCTGTTTTGTTAATTATGTTTCTTTATATGCAGACCTTATTCTTCTTCCCCACTCACATATAACTCCACTCAGGCATTTGAAGCTGCAATAATACTGTTGTCAAAAGAAACAGCAGCAAGTGCAAGTGTAGACTGAATACCTACTGAAGTTTCTGCTGACGTCAAAGCCGAATTCTGCTGGAGGGACACCAGCACGACCAATCACCAGACGTTTCAGAAAGAGAAGGGACTTGTAGCCTGTTCTGTCTATTCTTTATATCAATAGTAACTGTCATGCTCTTGATGAGATAGAAGACCAGATTAAGAAAAGCACATCTGAGGGTTATCAGATCAGTCAATAGGAATTTATTGCTTTGCTGGGAGGAGTATGTTTCATGACATCTGAAGCCAGCTGAAGTAAATGTAGGAGGTGTTACAGGCGTAAGAAGTGTTATAGGGCTTCCAGAATAAGAGTAACATAAGCACAAGGGATAGTTTTCAAATTACTATGTGGAATCCACATGGAAATAACTGATTGAAACAAAGAAAGGTTCTGCATATTTAGGGATGCCGCTGAGAACTAAAATCAAGAGCTATTGAGGTAGTGCTCAGAAAAGAAGAAAAAAAGATTTTGCAGTTGCACATGTTCTGGAAGGAGACAGTTGTACTTTGATGTTGTTTTTAGTGGAGAAGCACGTCAGCTTCTTGACTTCAAACAGGCAGTGTTAGGCAGGACCAAAGGTTGGGAGTTCAGGAGAAAAAGAGCTAAGGCTTGCCTTGAATAAGGTGAAATCTTCTTCTAGCTGCAGATGGGGAAAGAGTGACATTTTTCATTGTCATCAAGAGGAAAGAAGCTAGGAAGGAAAGAAGGATAAAAAGAGATGGAAAGAGATGTTAGTTTTTATTCACACTGACAATCACAGAATCACGGAATGGCTTGGGTTGGAAAGAACCTGAAGATCATCTAGTTCGAACCCTCCTTCCATGAACAAGGACGCCTCCCACTAGATTGTGTTGCTCAAGGCCCTATTCAGCTTGCCATTGGTCACTTCCAGGGATTAGACATAAAATAGAACCTTCAGGTACTATGTAATTATAGAAAGAAAATATTTTAATTTAGAGTTGAACCAATCTGCTTCAAACTTTAATGAACTTTGAATTGTGCCTCTGTGTTGTTAGTGCCTCCTTAATGGAAAAAAAAAAGACTAGAAATAAAGGCAAGTCGAGTTACATGTTGCAATAAGCATAGTAATGGGACTATAATTACTCTAAACTGTTGTAATAAACATAAATCTGAAAATTTAAAATAAACTTCTGAGAGAAAAAGTGTGTTGAGATATCAAAAAATGTCTCATTAAAAATTTGGATACTTTATTTTTGGATTTCTACTTATATACTTTTTAATAAGACAAATAATAAAAAAACACCGAAATTTTCTGGTTGGTCACACAGGCCAGTTAAAGTTTTAAGGAAGTTACTTTATATAAGAAAAAATAGTGAGTTGAAACTTTCACACTATAAACTGAAATAGAGATTCATAATGTACCAATGAATTTTCGTGTTTCATATTCACTGTATTATATTCTCTAGAAAAAGAAGGTTACGTTGTTGGGTCTTCTCCCCTCCTGAGACCAAACTGATACAATTTCCTTAAGGAATTGTAAGTTCATCTGTTGATAAGTCCTATGTGGTTGAGGCCTGAAAAACATACAGATTGCAGTATCGTTTCAATATGACATGGGAGTGAAAAAAAGCAATTGCACTCAGGGGTAGTATGAGCCACCCAGAAGCTGACAGTTCTAGAAAGGGATTTTTTGCATAGGCACAGCACTTCAGGAGAAACAAGGATAATATATGATATCTATTAAGGTAGCATGAGCTGAAGGCCACTGAAGGTGGAAAGGTCGCTGCCTGATCTACATCAAACATCAATGCCATCTTCTTTTTTTTGCATTGAAGTATCAGTGGTAAGTCATATCTGAAATGAAGACATTTTTTGCATGTCAAATAAAATGATGGATTGAAAGATGTGAGCTTTAACTATGGCTGTTAGGAGAGCGCTTAGCTTTAAATTTAGCCTCCATGAGGATGCATTTGAGATGTGGCAATCACGAATGGTTTAAAAATCTCTCACAAAAGTAGATGGCTTTTACAGAGGAAAATGAGAGGCTCGCTTTGGTCATTCATCTATAAGAGATGACTGAGTTCACAGAAATAACCCGTACTGTGTCAAAGGCAAGCTAAACTGAGATATGTCATTAGTACCTTTCAGGATTGAAGGGCACCGTCTTGCTTGAAATGTTGATGGAAAATATGGAAAACCCCAATTCAAATAATTGAATAACTCCTTAAAAATAATCCTCAAGTAGGCATTGTTTTGATGCAAGCAGTAGGTAGTAAAGAAGATACAAGAATATATAAAAATATATATAAGAACATAATGATTAACAAGTAACTGCTTGTGTTACAGTGCTGGAGGCAAGCTACAGTGATAGCAAGGTAGAAAGTGAGGGTGTCTGCCTTCATTCTCTCGTTAAATCAGTTTAGGTTAGGAGTCACAAGTAAAAATGGAACTATAGGCCTTGAAATCAGAGGAACTACTGCATTATTGTCAAGCACATTTAAGGTGAATCAGGCCATAGCACTACATGCTAGTAGTGTTATAGACAGTTCTTCCTTGTGACTTTCTGATTTGCTGTTCTTTGCCATTCCTGTGCTGCGGCACAGTGCCTGTGTGATTTTCCTCACTTTTTTGGGAGTTGCTGATTTTGTAGCTTTTGTCAGATTTTGCCCCTCTCCAGTCTGTACAAAGTCTATAACAGGATGGCATTCCACTGAACTTCTCAGAAAAACAACATAGGAAAGCAAGTTCTTGCAGGGTGTTGAGCATATTATTTTCTGTTTTGTGTGTATGGTGTGGGTCACAAGAACATCAAATCATTTGCATGTAATTCTTCCATCTTTGCAGGTCTGTATTAAACCACAAGGCTAGGATGAGGTGATTTTGATGGTTTTATTTCATAAGAGGAATATTGACAGGAATGAGAAGCTCTAGAAGAAGCAGCAGAGTGACTGAGACAGTGGCTGGTTGGGCACATGTGTTAGTGTTTATTAGGCATGCATATGCCATCTGCTGAATGAAAAGAAATAACAGGGAACCAGTCATGCTGAGTGGAAAAGAAGTGAGACCAGCTCTACGGGTGGCCTAGATGACTCATTTGACAGGGAAAAAGAGAAGCAGGGTGGAAATGCAGAGGGAAGGAGGAGGCAACCCGGCTCTGTGAACACAAACATACTTGTTAGCTTTGGGTGTTTGTTTTTTCTGACTTTGTAGCTGAGGACTGATTGCTGAAATAGGGCAAGAGTGCACACAGTATCAGAACTGACGATAGTGCTCACTGGATTTCACTTCTCCACTTTCTTGAGAATTTTCTGTGAAAATGTCAGAGGAAAGAGGATCTAAAGTCACATCTAATCATACGAGTCAGTTAACATCACTGAAAGGTCCTTTGCCTTGGGAATTAGTACCTGGCATAAAGTTTCCCAAATCCTTGACAGATGATGTAAATTGGAGCTTCCAGCTTAAATTAAAAGAACACCAAGATTATAAATTCAAGGATTTTGTGTTAGGGAAATGCCAGAACTAAGACACACATAGAATGTGTGCAGTTCTATCCTGGGCAACACAATCTGGTAAATAAATAACTTAAAGGAAAATTTGAAGTGGAAGGGTCAGAGTAAACAATTAAGGCAGAAGTACTTTTCAGCTGTAAAAGGCAAGAGTACAAACAATGGAAGAAGGAACAGTATAGGTCAGTGAATGGCTATTCAAAGACATTGCAAAATGACTCATCTGTTGTTTAAATGCCTGTTGATATGATAAGAACCTTAGATTTTGATCAGTACCTGCAACTGAAGGAACCTTACACGAACCTAACTGCATTAAGCAGGGTTTTCAAAATTACTCAAATGAAGGATTGTCCAATCTCAGATATAAACTCCAGCTTCTTTAGGAAGTAAGACTTTAATGCTGTGACATTAGTCTTTCAAATACATTTTTATTCCTCAAATAAAACTGGAGAGAAACAAATATGAAGACAATACAACATGAAGGGATTGGAATTGAAGAATTAAAATGACTATGCAAAAAAAAAAAAAAAGTTAATATGAATTTTTTGTATATATTTTTTGTTTCACCTGGAGGTTGGCCATCAACTAAAAAGTATAAATCCCAAATCTGATCCTATTCTTATGGATAAAAATTGACCTGTAACATTTTTGCATGCTTACAATATTTTTCAGGAATGAAATATAAAATTGAGACACAATTCCATATTCGTACATGTATGAAATCCTAAAGAAGCTATTTCAAAACAATGTGCATAAAAATCTCAATATTACATGCAGCATTTACTAGGGGCAGTGCTAAAACGAGGTCATTTTATTCGATTTTTCTCAGTCTTCATGCTGTTAACAGCCTTCTTAAACCAACTCCTGAATTTTGCTATTCTACATACTTCTGCTTTGGTTGGATAGTAATATTAGCTGAAATAAGAGTTCTTACCTCTAGCCACTCTTCTGTTGTCAGCTATGCTTTCATGTTCTGATTTATAGTGCTTTAGACTATCTTCTGCCTGATGCCTTTAGCTGAATTTTCAGTAGTGTAACCCTCAATAACATAGGAGTGTCTGAAAAAGTGTTAGTATTTTTTACAAATAAAGAGGGAGTCCAGGGTGCTTTAGTTACTTGGCAATAGAGAAGCTATCAGCATAATTCATTTCTGAAGATTCATAGGGCTTAAAACATCAGTTACTTAGGACTTCCTTTTGATATCAAACAAACGATCACTTGCTTGTTCTTCCAACAAGATATACCCTACCGTTTTGAATGATTGTGAGTCCTATAGTTTTTTAAAGACAGCAAGAGAAATATATTATCTTTTTTATTTTTTTTAAACAGCTGCTTTGAATACAAACAGTGCTGCATACTCTGTTAAGGCATTTATGCTCGTAAAACAGGGAATGCTTTTTGTCCCAGTGTTGAGTCACATACCTAAGTGGTGAGCATACAGAAACTTGAGAAGGCAGAAAACTAGACAATTTATAGAGCTAGGCTCTTCCTACCATACACAGGTGTTCTTTTTTTGGTGGAATAAACTCTTAATCTCATTTCATAGATTAAATTAGGTCTTTTTGAAGCCACCTTCATGTTACTTTTTTTGTTTTAGTTTCTTGTTCTGGGTGTTTCCAACCTACAGAGGAAATTGTGCTGTATTAAAAGCTAAATTGTGCTGTATTTAAAAAAAAAAACCCAAAGCATAAGGCTGGTTTTAAACGCCAGTTTATTCTGTTGAACTATCATCTGACAATCACAACTGTGCTAACTGCCCTGCAGTTGACAAATAAAAAGTCATTTTTCAAGTATTATGTGGGATGCACAAGCTAATATCAATCCATATATTGCCTAGTTATAATTTTAAATTATATGCAGAATCATTTAATTAACTTTGTAATCGTCAAGTGAAAAGAAGCAAAGCATACAATCTAAAATCATGACAATCAAAAATCTCAATTAGCTGCAACATGTTGGCTCACACATGTACTGCTGTGGTTGTCAACAAAATTGTAGTTAAAAGAAAAAAAAACATTAAAATTAGAAGGAGCTCAAAGGAGGATCCCAGAGGAGCCTGTGGGAGGAGTGAGATGATGTTGAAATTGCCAGTTGAATAACTGATGCCACTAAACTTGCAAATGTTGATGTCAAAATTTCAACGTATGCCGTATAGAAGAAAAAACAATGTACTCCTAAGCAAAGGAAAACAGATTTTTAGGTGAATACTGGTCTGTATTGTGAACATGGCACAAAAAATGCACTGGAAGTGGAATATTCCTTTTTAGTCTTCTCTTTTTCTGGGAAAGGTTTGAGAGCAGTCAAATATTGCCACGTTGCTATCCAAGTGTATGGTGAAAAAAGATAAAGTGTAGGAAAGGTGATATAAATATTGTTGAGGTTCAAAAGTCAGCCTCAGCTCTCCTACAGGAGGCTTCCAGAAAAAGATACTACAGAAGCTGTACCTTCTATATGGGGTAAACCAGGGAGATGTCCGAGACTGAGAAAAGGCCTTTCTCTTTTTTTGTAGGTGCTGCCATAGGAGCTGGAGATCATTCTTGTGTCCTCCAAGCTGTGAAGCTGTGGTGACTTTCACGAGGCAAGAGAAGGAGAAATCAAAACTGTTTATGGCTGACAGTTTAAGGAATTTTTAATGCCAGTTTAAATCCCAGTGCTGGCCTCCCAGGCACTGGAATTTATTGCTCTGTTGCATTAGGTTGTTTGTGTGAGATAAGATGGGGCCAGTAGGCCAATTTTTAATTCATCATTGTAATTTTCAGAAATCATTGTAAGTGACCTTTATTCTCAGTGTCAGCAGAGATAAAAAATGCAATGGACCATCACAGTTTTATTTGCACTCTTTTCTTTGGAACCAAAATCCTCTAAACCTTGGTTAAGGAAGATAACAACATTGTAATGTTGGACTATCTTACACTTCAGTTCTGTCTGCTGCACCATTTCTGTGATAAAGTAGGGGTCCTGATCTTAAAAGCATCTATTGGTGTCACTGTCATAAGTAATTAGAAAAATTAAAGTATAAAATTTCTATGATAAAATAAATCCAGCTTGATATTGCTTCAAAATATTAGCTAAAGCCAGGAGTGATGCATTTTATCAAATGCACTTATCCTCACCTGTATAAGAAAAACAGAGCAGAATTCATCTCCCTGGAGTTCAAAAGTACAACTTTCAAACTGTCCTAATACTCGTTTGTAAGCAAATGAAATACAGTCTGGATAGACATTTTCCCTTTCATTTTATCAAGCACTCATTTGGTCTGTGCCAAGTCAGTATGAATATGGTCAGTATCCTTGGGCTATTCTGCTCTTCATTTCACTATGGATTTTATTTTCCAAGAGTGATCTACTGTTAGAATACAACTAACCATCTGCTCCATCAACAAGATGCAGGCTAATATAAACTAAGGGAAAAAGGATCTCTCCTCACGCCACAGTCCTCCAACTGGGCATACCAAGACTGAGGCACTTGGAAGTGCAGGTTTGAGATGCACATGGGGTAGCAGAAATACCTGCTTCAGGCCTCGACAGAAGGAAAATCCCCCAGCTAAGTGCATTATAGTGTTGGAAGGCACTCACAGGGCAGTATGGCTTGCATGGAAGTGTTTACGTGCAGGCAGTGCTTCCATGTGTGGCCAGAGCTGAGGAGACTTTGCTGTGATGCCAGAGCTCAGTTTAGACAGCAAAGTTGCAGAGGCACGTAGGTGTTGTTGCACACTTTGCCAAAACTTCCTTATACTAAAGTAACAGGGTGACTGCCCCCAAGTCATAACCTTTGGCACCAGGAAAGGTTTTTGGCACCAGAATAGCTTTGCACAATGAAGTTTGCCATATATAGCTGGGAGGGACTTCACTTTGGTGTCCTTTCTCAACTGGTCAGCAAGGAGTGGAAAATGTCTGTGTGGCACCCATCCTGCCTTGAGCACTGCTGAGGGTCTGGAATCCAGGACACACTGGCAAAGAACAACCACCCTGCTCCAGCTTCAAATGCAAGTGAAATCCTCCACACCTGCTCTGGATGAGTCAGGGAAGGGTGGCACCACAGATCCCACTGAGCCTGTGGCACTGATATGGACCCTGATGCCGTCACCTTTGACATTCAGTGGTATCCAGTGAAAGAATATTCTGAAGGTGACATTCACTGGAACAGGTTGACCAGAGATGCTGTGGGGCTCCCATCCTTGGAGATGTGGAAAACCTGGCTTGACACTGACTTGGATAACCTGCTTCAATTGACCTTGCTCTGAGCAGGGTATTGCACTACTTGATTTACTGAGTTCCCTTCCACCTCAACCATTGTGTGGGTCTGCAATTTAATTTCTGACCCACCTGTTCAAGGCATGAGAAAATGCATGTAGTAATTCTAATGGAAAAAAGCTATGTCTGTAATACAAATTACATATAATGAACACTCTTATTCTTGTAGAAAGTCAAGTAAATATACATATTTTAAAGGGAAACGAACATTAATTGCCTAATAGCAGAAAAGAAAGTGTTAACAAGGAATTTTTATGCAATGCAGTTCTTAATTATTATTATTCAGATTTGTTTACTAAACTGATCTACCTATTTTCTACTCACCTAATTGTAATTAATTACAAGAGGAGTAATTATGCTTGCAGTCAGATCTGCTACACTGAGCAGATTATTTACTTGAGCTCTAATTTTACAGCTGCATCTGATTTTGCAGTATTAGATTTTAATACGTGAATGCTCATCTTCCGTCTTGTACGGTTTCTAAAATGAAATTACTTATGTTGTGTGTAATTGCTAAGACTTTCAAGAGCAATTTTGGTCAAGAGTGAGATAATTTGCTACTTTACCATGGCAAGATGGAATTTAAACTGAGGAGCTCTCTGTGTTTTAAATAAACTCTTAGCTTATGTTACTGTCCTTTCTTTGAATAATATAATAATAAACTTTCTATAAACATACGTACGTACCACTGGCTTTATGCTGTGCACATAGAGAAATATCCCTTCAGTTGAGAAATAGTACACTTACCATTTGAAGAGGGTACAAATCAGCGGGTATGGGTTCAGCATCTTTCATGTAAGGAAAAGGTTCTCTCAGATTTTGTATGTGTTCTCTCAGACTTTGTATGCGTTCTCTCAGTTTGTTTATGTCTATTTATAAATGCATATTATATATTTAATTTCAAAAGTCACCTGTTTAAAATGAAACAGGTCCAACACTTTATCTAGAAAATAAATATAGGTGTTTCTATCAGTAAAATATAAATTGTCATCTTACAGAGGCAATATGCAGAAATTGAGAGCTCTAGAGAACTGCAAAAAGAATCTGTTAATATACACACCAGCCTCAACTTGCAATATGAGACTGACATCACAGTTCTTGTCTAAGTGGATAAAATTGTATTTTTAAAAATTGTCCTGGTGGAACGGAAACGAACAATGTAAGCGTTGAATCATCTGATCACAAACTAGCAACAGAGCAGTGCTCAGGGGAATAGAGCTGAGGCTACCATTCTCCCCCCATACATTTCTTGTTCATTCTACTTAAAGAAAAAGCCTACACTATGATTACTTTATTAAGAATGCCATAATTTAAAGTACAAATTGGCTATTGCTTACTGTACACCAGTGATGAAATTAATAGAACATAGCCACTGAGAACAGAAACTAAACTCTATTATTGGGGAGTATTGGCTTTATAAACCAACAGCATCTGAGTAGGACTACTCTGTTCAGAAACAGCAAACAGCTTGGGAATGAATGCAAACAATCAACTTTCAAAAGCAAAATCCAGCAAAGCATATTTATCTCAAAATGCTAAACTGATTCTTTAGAAGAGCTGTGTAACAAAAATATCCATTGCCAATAATTATTATAAATTATTCTATATATAACAGCTGAACAAAGTAAAATTATATATTTCTTCTTATAATAATAATATATTATTATAAACTATATTCCTGCAAGCCTAGTATGTATGCACGTTAAAAGTAAAGGAGTGTTTTGCTTATCCTCATTGTGATGGCTCCTATATATCTAGGATTAAACACACAGCAATTCGCTCATGTAAGCTGAAACAGGTTGTTGAAAATTGAAACAATAAAATGGATGCAATATAATGTTTATTTGTTTAGGTTATTGGGGTGTTTTGTATATTTTAATATCTAGGCAATGTTGCAATGCAGCATTAAAAAAATCTAATGAGACTAAACATAAACTCAGACAAATATTTCCCCTTGATTGAATTTTCTGATTATCTTATATAACCAGAGCATACTAGGCTCTTTAAAGCAATGCACAGCAAGAAATGGAACATTGGAAATGTAGCAATGATATTGCATATATACCATTCATTAAAAAGGACTCAAAGGTGAAATGTAATTAAATATACAGAATTGTTTAAATATTTCATTAACATTATTAAATCAACACCCTTTTTGTGTCTTCGATGTATGTCATACTGCCCTAAGAATGCTCCAAGCATTTTTAAACATGTGAGAGTAAAAGTAGAAAATTAAGAGACTATGTTCAATAAACGTTTTAATCTATAGATATTTGATAATAAGGTAAGCAAGTCTTTAATACCATATATATACCTCAGAACTACTACTCATTTGGTATGTAAGAGACTTGTATATCTTTCACTGAAAAAAAATAGGAAACTATAGCTAAAGTCAGCATCATCCATTTGCAAATCTCTTTTGCAGATCTGCAAATGCACAAAATCTATTTGTTTGCCTTTTACTTTTTTTTTAAACAGGAAAAAAGAACGAAGGGAGGATGCCATGAGGAGAGCTTTCCAAGTTATTCTTCTTGAGCTATTTGGCTTCATAGCTATTGAATGGTGCCCTTCTTAAATTGCAAATATTCTGAACTGGGGACTCCTTCATTGAGGTGGGGGGCTACGGCAGGCCTGTGGATTCCCTGACTGAAGGCATGAAGTTAGAACTCAGACTCGAAGATGTTAAAGTGTATCCATGAGAAATGAGGTACCGAATGTATCAGAGTGGGAAAGTAGAAGGCATCCAAATGGGAAAGTAAAAGGAGTCTGGAGGAGGGAGTCAGATAAGGGGAGCAACTAGCAACACAAGTAGAACTTGGCAAAACAATGGACTTATGTAATGTGGCAAAGGGCTATCCAATAATGTACCGTTGCTGACTAATATTAACCAATGGCTAAAAGACACATGGTTGTTAGAAAAGATATATAAGTAGTGATTTGTAGTAATAAAAGAGCTGTCTATTTTTTCTTCCTATGAAGTCACCAAAAATATGTGTGTGCGTGATTTTTGTCCTTCTCAACAGCAACAACTGGTGACCCCGAAGTGATCACCAAGGTGTGATCGGACTGGAACTTAAACTTGAGAGAGAAGAGAAGAAAAAAACAAAACAAAACAAAAATGGCGGAGGATAGCCGTGGAGAGGGAGCCCAGTGTAGCACTGAGAGCAGTGGGGTACTGTGTGGCCAGCCTGATTTTAGACACCTGGATAGGTGAGCCGCTGGGGACATGGGAGCCTCTTTATGTAAAGAGGAGTAGGTCATATTGACCATGTGGACAATAACATTACAAAAGTGGGGGGTGAATGTAGACAAACTACTCCTCTGAAAAATGGCATTATGGAGTAAAAGACAGGGGTATGAGGCTGATACTGTAACAGCCTTTAGTATCGCTGTGTGACAATGCCTGGGGGATATTCTGTTTGACCATGCATCTCGGGGGGAGAAACAGGCTCAGATATTGCTGACAACGTGGCGGTTGCTCTTTGAGAGTTTAAAATCATTTAAAGAGCAGCAAGAAAAAGCAGAGCCATGGCCCCCCCTTAATGATCTAAACGTGGGCACCCATGGTGAGGAAGGATTTCGAAATAAGAGTCCTCCAACTGAAGAGGATGAAGCTTCTCTCCGTGTGACTGCGCCCCCAGCTCCTGTTGTGCAGCTTGATGAGCAGCAGAAAGAACCATCCAGGGAGCCCGTAATTTGGTGTAAAATCCCAGGGGAGAAGAAGGTAAAGACACTGAGGGAAGATTCTGATTATGAGATGCATGATCCGGGTGCCCCAGCTACAGCTAATTGACAAAAAGAGTCGTTGGTTCATACCCCTTCTAATCCTGAAAAAGACTTGAAGGGACCAGATTGTCCTGTTTCTGAGCCCAGTGCCCCCCCTCACCCCCCTCCAGAACCTCCGCCAGTTGCTGCCGTGGCTGCTAAGACTGAGGGAGGGGATGAAGATGATCTTTTTTGATCAGGGCACTGTTAATCCTGAGACAGAGCCTGCTCTCAGATTGCCTGAAACATGTGGGAAGAAATGTTTTAATTGCACTTGATAACACTGAAACTCCAAAACACATTAATGAGGAGCCTGTGCATGTTCATCAGACTGCTGCTGCTGCTCCTGAGATTCTGACGCCTGATAATTTTGATGCTGACCTGGATAGCCCTCTTGACCCCATTGACTGTTGATCCAGAAAAGGAGCCTGATTTATATCCCCCAAATCCTCATGATAAATGGGCAGCTGTAAATGGAGAAGCGAGATGGGTGGGGGATACAGATGTATTGTGTTCTTTCCCAGTGGTGTATGTGCCAGATCAAAACCTGCTGTGGGAAGGTCTCTCGTATGCTCTTATCAAAGATATCAGGTGAACTGTGATGTACAACTCATTTTATATAGTCTCTCCGTAATACTTATGTACTAGAGGTTGGCAAATATGTTTGTGTTTCTACCGACCCTTCCAGACCTTTATAGATACTGCTGGACACTTCTTCCAATGTAGGCTGGCCACCTGTATCAGAATTAGTGTGCATTTTGGTCATTTGCTAATAAGAAACTACACCTTGTATTGTATGGATTTGTCACCTGTAAAACAGATGTTAGAGCATGCAAATTTTTAGCAGCTGCTAGAAAATTCTAAGGAAAAGCTAGAAAGATTGTAATACAATGATAGTGTTATAAAGCAGGCAATGGAACTAATTAAGAGGGTGAGAGAACTCCACTAGTAAGAAATTTCTTTGGCTAGTCCCTCACTGCCACTAGCATCTTCAACATGCTGCTGCACCCTGTTATAGTTACTCTGCTAATGTAAATCTGTATGTGTTTTGCCATAGTATCGATTTGTTACTGAATGAAGCACGTGAAACTCTGCATTGACAATGAGATGCAAGGACTGAGTTTGGCCAAATGCCTCCTACCACAGTCAAGGGCAAGACTGGGCTGGCCCCTGTGTTTGCCACCAAGAATAATCTTTAGCTCCGCTGTTGGCTGCAACCCAGCAGGCGTTGAGCGGTGGAGACACATGCCATGCCAGACCTTGATGTGAGAGATGGCCTCCCCTGTTATCAGAGAATGTAAGAGCCAAAGGTGCTTACAGGTGGCTTAGGGAAAACCGGAAAAGCTGTTATTGTGTGAAAAGAAAACTTTCACTGGCAGCACTGAATGGAATATCAAGAAGGATCACCCCAAGTAGTAGAGCTTAGAGCAGTAGTAATGGTATTTCAACATTTTCCTGGCCTGGCTAATATTGTTACTGACTCTACTTAACGTAGACGGGTTGGTTCAGCAATTAGGCAAAGTAGATTTTGGACAAGTGTCCTATGTAAAACTGTTTGGGATCCTAAAATTGATATGGCTAACAATACAGAAACAGAGATATCATTATTATATTATGCGTGTTAAGAGTCACACCACCCTCCCAGGTTTTATAGTGGAGGGTAATGCAAAGGCAGAATCACTAGTGTCTGCAATTGCCCTTGGACCTGTTCCCAATATAAACCAGCAAGTGCAGGCATCTCATCAATTTTCCTACCAAGGCTCTCATGTTCTACAGCGACAGTTTAAAATTTCCAAGTGAAGCACATGTCATCGTTGCTGCCTGCCCTGGCTGTCAAGGCCAACATGTTCCTACCTATTTTGGTACTGAACCTTGGGGTTTACAAGCCTTACAGATTTGTCAAAGAGATATTACACACATTGCCGAATTTGGCAAACAAAAATATGTACCTGTGTCCATAGATAAATTTTCTTCTGCTATTGTGGCCACCACTCATACTGGTGAATCTGCCTGGGATGCTATTAGCCATTGGCAGTGAACTTTTGCAACTCTAGGGGTTCCACAGTGGAAACAAAAAACCCCACAAAAAAAAAAAAAAAAACCACCAACAAAAAAAAAAAAACCCAGACAATGGCCCTGCTTATGTGCCAGTGAAGGTTGTGCCTTTTTTGCAATCTTGGGGATTTTCTCATGTCACTAGTATCCCCCATTTTCCAATAGGTCAAAGCATTGTAGAATGAACCCATGATACACTCAAATGTTTTCTTTAAAAACAAAAAGGGGAATGCCAGTTTTTTCTCTGCACAGTTTGCAAAAGCGCAATTTGTACTGAATTTTTTAAATTTGTCTAGTTTTGATTCTCTTTCTGCAATATGATGCTTGTGACATCTGAGGAATGATTCCTCGCTCAAACCACTGGTTCTATATAAAGACCTACATGATAATGAGTAGAAAAGACCAGAGCCATTGCTGACATGGGGTCGAGGATATGGCTGTGTACAGCTAGCAACAGGACCATACTGACTACCAACGAAATTTACAAAGCCCCAGAACTCAACAGCAGAAAAAAACAACGACAGAAATCTTTGTAATATCTGCCCTATTATGTGTGACCATGAGTAATGGACAAGTGTACTGGGCCCATTTGTTTAAACCCCCATTTGTTCTGATCCATTACATGGTGTGTAGGACTCACTGGTATGCCACATATTATAAAGGTTCAAATGAAATAATGCTGCCTGGAGTAGTGGCTGGCTATGTTCATTACACAGGTCAAGCAGTGATTGAGCAGACGCAGCTAATTGTAAAAAACATGCTAGTAAAACAAAAAGCGAGAATGATATGGGAGACCTCAAATGCATGAATCAACAAAGTATTGTTTGCCTTAAATGTTTTAACATTATTCAGTTCTGAGTTACACATGGGCATGAATGTCCCCCCAATGTTTAGACATTTTTCTGCACTAACCCATGTAGGCCCAGATCTGATACCAGGGAAAGAACCTGTTATGGTAATGGTAAAGTCTTTGGAGAATCATAACTGGGAAGGTCATTTTAGGTTAATAACTTGGGGAAGAGGGTATGCTTGTGTCTCCACAGATGGAGGTCCCCATTGGGTTCTTGCTCAGTTTGTGCATCCTGTTTTGGGCTCCAACTCCAACAAACGTGAAACTGCATATACCTTCACTGACTTATGTAATGTGGCAAAGGTTATCCAATAATGTACCATTGCTAACTAATATTAACCAATGGCTAAAAGACACATGGTTGTTAGAAAAGATATATAAGTAGTGATTTGTAGTAGTAAAAGAGCTGTCTATTTTTTCTTCCTACAAAGTCACCAAAAATATGTGTGTGCGTGATTTTTGTCCGTCTCAACAACACTTCATCACTCTGCTTTTTTTTTTTCATGAATTTCTTCAAATCTGCTTGACCTTATTTTAGAAAATTTGAAAAGAGCATCCTTTAGTATGGTTTCCAGACTAACCTTTCCAAATAAAGGGAGAAATTTCAGCTTACTGGAAATAAATTCAGGAAGGTATTCTGCTGAGATTTCACTGAGAATTTAATGCCTCCATTTTTTAATCTCAAAGGTTTTTTAATAGCTTTTTGTTTAACTACCGTATTTTCTTGATTGCTTAAAAAATGTAACTGAAGTATAACTAAATAAAGCATGTCCTTCTTTGGTAAGGTACTTTTAATGTGTGAGTGAAAAGTTACAGAAACCTCATATTCCACAGGAGGGAGCCTCTCTCCCACTGAGCTTCAAGCAGGACTTTAGGATCTTTTTCTCTTTTGAAATTTGTTAATAAAACCAGTGCCCTACAGAGAAAGTTAGAAAATGTTTGAATAACTTCTACAAGAAAAGGGACATCCCCACCCCTGCTCTTAATTATAAATGAAATTTTGGGATAAATAAAACTCATGGCATTGAAATATTTGAGACATTTATAACAAAACACTGAACAAATTTTCAAAGATATCATCCAAATTTTAATCTTCCTGTCAATTTTGCACTTTAATATGTCTTTTCTGCTTTGCAAACAAATAGTTTGATAAGAAGTGTAAATATACATTTTCAGAAACAAGAAGTTGTCTTAAAACCCTGCAAAATGGAAGGGACTTTGAAATTCTTCTTGTGTGGCTTTTATTGAATAATTTTTCAATTCATTAACCAGCCTTGCTGAAAAGGATCAATTTTTAGTTGTACGCCAAAGTAGTACATGAAAGTACTGCTGTCTGAGCTAAGTGTTATACAAGTACTCAGGATGTGTTTGTTATACTGATGGAGATTGTGGTAGCCCTGGAAAGCTCGTGCATTTGCAAAGATGAACTTAAATGGAATTCTTGTCCTGCAGGCTGTTCTAAGGCAGGAAATTAAACTTAACAAAGGAGGAAGCTTAACAGTTTAGGGGACTCAGGAAACAGGGAGAAGATTAAACTAAATCTTAAGAAAGACAGGTGGCAGCAGTCTCCCCACCAAATACAAGCTGTGCTCAGTTCTTCCCACAGAACAGGACATTAGACTTTGAATGGCTCATTCTGGCAAACCTGTGTCAGGCACATCATTTTCAGTGTAGGGGCATTCTTTTTGAACATTCTCCAGTGCTTTGCATTCCCTTCATCACAAACCTCTAAAGAGGTTTAAATCCAGCAAACATATTTTGGCTTACCCCTTGAGGGTGCTTCAGGACTCTGTCAGAGTTGAGGATTTTTAAGAGTAGGTTTTACTGCTGCTGTTTCCAGACATTTTCCCCTTTCTTTTTTACAAGTTGCAGCTCCTATGACAACTATTTTCTTCCAGGCGTTCCCAGTGCAGCCTTGCAGCACAGTAAATAGTATTCATATCCATACTTCTTACCCACCTGAGTGAGTCCTTGGCTGTGTAAGAAGGTATTTTTGAAGGAAATAACAAAATAGCAGTCTCTGGTTGTGCATTTTTTTGCTGATCACAGTTGCAAGTTCATAAACACCATCATTGACAGCAGTGGCCAAACACGATGACCTCATCTTCTGTAATGCTAGGCAGTGCAAGAACAGCCAACAAATGTCTTTCCTCCAGCTGACAGTAACATCAGTGTCATCACACTAATCCAAATGGTGAGGGATGGAACATATTCCCTTCTATCCTGGGTGACATATTTTACCAGAATAATTGTAGGCTAATGAGTGACCTAGCTGGATACTGTTTTTTCTGTCAGGTAGTGGTGGCATAAAGAGATATTGAGCTACCTGAAGATGTCTTCCCTTTAAGGAATTGACTTGGTATCAGTATTTCAAATGCAGTATGGATAATTGCAGTTTGCTGAGTCTTCCTGAAACTCTGAGAAGTAATCAGGGAGCTGATCCACCTAGATCAGGTGTAATTGTATGGAGATCACCCAGGCCATGCTTTTGTAGAGACAGACACAGACCACAGGCACAGCTCAAGTGAAGAAAGAGGGTCGGGAAGATGTCTGTTCCTGTAGAATGTGAGGGTTATATCTGTCTTATCAATATACCCAAATAGTTGTTGTGCCAGTGTGGCCATAAACATTTTCCCCAGCTGCATAAAGTATTGCCTTGCCTGCTCCATTTCTTAGTAATCTGGTCTGCTCCTCTGTCTGCTGGCACTTTAACTGATAGCACCACTGAAACAGACTGAGATTTGTGCCAAAACCATTCCTTAAAGAGTCCTTTCTTAGCTGCTTTTCACAGTTATGGTCAGTGTTTCTGTGGCATGGCCTGTCAACCTGAGACCCTGTTCTTAGAACTACTTTCATCAAAAAATTCTTCCTAGTCCTTTGTGCAGTACCATTCAACTCTGTTCCCAACAGGAGCACAGGAAGACTAGATCTCCTCAAGTGTTCCCACAGAAAGAAAAAGACAATTTCCTTAGGGTTTCTTACTACATGCAGATATTGACCAAGGCAAAAAAGTCTACATGACTAAAGACATCTGGATCTCAAGTCTCAAGCTGCTTTGATTTAGCTACCATCCAGTATTTTTGTGGCTTTATTGTGTGTGAAATCTTGCAGAGGGGTAATGAAATCTGTGCTCTTTATTTAGTCTGGATATTCTCCATGCTAAGTAAATCCTCATAGTTGTGGGACAATTGGCCAAAAAGCAAAGGGTTGTTTTTCTCACATGATGGGGAAGTAAAAAACATTTGGGACAGTGAGTCCTTGTTGTTGATATTGTTACTAGTACTACTACTAATACCAATATTAATAATATTATAACAACAATTATTATTGTAATAAAACCCACAACAAAACCAAGAGTATGACTTTGGAAAATAATTGATGTTTTCTTTGAAAGGATATTTCCCAGGAAAAATAAATTGAAAAGGAAATGTCTCTCAGAATCTATGAACAAGTTGAAAAATCCTTTTTTCCATGATAATCCCATCATAACTTTAAGTCTTGATGACTCAAAATACCTACTTTTTTATACTATATACACAAATAACATGTATAGAAGTATGATACTTCAGAAAGTTTACACACTTGCAGGCATCTGTGGACTTTAATGGGGTCACAGTTCCTTTCCTGTTGAAATGCACTAACATGAAATAATCCTTAAAGAGTTTACTTAAAATGTCTCACTGGAGCAAGCAAACCCAAAGGAGAAAGTCTAATAACTGATAAATGATAAGTGAAATGTCACATCATTTTTGACATTATTAATTTATTTTTCTTTATATATTCCAGGAAACTTTGGGATACATAAACCATTTAAGACAAAGCAGTAAAGAAGCACCAGATTTAAAATAATTTAAATTGTTCCAGATGTTTTGGCTAGATGGTAAGGTGGATTGCAGAAAGCAAAGGTCTGCGTGACAGAACACCCCAGAAAGGAAGCTGTGGGACAGAGGCAAAGTTGGAGCCACCAAAGGGCAAAAACCAGAGAATAAAAATAAGAAGATGCTTATGAGTTATCTTTAGAAAAGGCCCCATTTAATACGTAAACACAGACCTAAGTCTACTGCTCTACTAATGAAGGCAATGCTATTGTTCCCAGAGCTAGCTTGGACATCCTCGGCTATAAGCATGAATGAAACAGGAGCATCACAGCCTGCCTCTGTCTCACTCTGACATGCTTAGTTTGCTTTTATGGAGATCTGTGCTGCAGGTTTGAGCCAAAATACCTGTTGTGTAAGAGCCTGTGAGTTGCTGTGGAGCTCACAGCTACTTTCCTTCATTCCCTACAGAATAAGGGGTGGATGGTTTCTGTCCCCAAAGTGCTCAGAATTCCTGAAAACTAAGATCTCCAGTTTAACAAGGAGCAGTCTGATAAATACTCTGTCTAAAAAGCTTTTTTCTCTGAATTTTTTGCATATGTTACCTCTGTATCAAGGACAGGGAGGAAGTAGTTCAAAGAGGTTTAAGTGCCCTGGCGGACATTATAAGGCAGATTGGCTCTGGAATGTGGATGCTCACGCAGATTCCTGTAAACTGTTTCAGCCACTATCTCACAAGTCTTTTAAAGATTTAATGCACTCTTTCAGAAGTCATCTAAATATTGAAAGTAAGAGAGGCACTGGTACATATTTTATGAGATATTTTTCAACTACAGTGATAAAATTTTAAATGCTATTTCAACTTTTTTTTTACTAAAACCACTGACACAATAACTGTTTTACAGCAATCTTAGATTCAGGATCTATTTAGTAATGTGAGGAAGAGAATATAACATATGAGGGAGGCAACAGATGAATACTGCTTTTTTCTCGGAAATTTCCTGAGAGCTCTGTGTATAGAAGAAGGGGTTTAGCCCTTTATATTTTTGCTTGTTAACTCCAGTCAGAAATTTAACAGTATATGCTTAAACCATATACATTAGACAGCAGTATCTGAAAACACTATAAGACCTGTTATTTTTACTGCTCCATTGTTTTCTTTTCATTCTGTAAATAGTGAGTCAGTCAGAGATATTTTAGCCAAGTGATACTACCTTCCTCAGTTGAAATTGATGGTGAGAGATACATCAAAAGAGCAGTTTGGGTTTTTTTGGAGGGAGAAAACCTAATGGACAGTTTTGCAGAATACCGTTGATCAAGTCATCTCTTTCTCTAACTGTGTTTAATATCATCCACTATGCCTGCTGCATTTTCCTTACAGTTTCATTCTGCAAGACAACCTCCCACGCTTCCTTAATAGTAAAGACTGAGCAAACCTTTTCCATATCCCTCTGTTCTCACCTAAGCTCAGATGCGCTGTATTTATAGCAATCTAAGAATCTGAATGAGATCGTTTGTTTTATAGTCTTAGATATGCTATTAACAGGCATGTGCTATATATTATCCCTTAATTTGTTTTCTATCACTTTCCATAATGTTAGGAGTTAACTCCCTAAAATGAGTTAATAAGTCAGGGGAGCAATCAGCAATGCTCCTGAAAGGGACAGGTTTATTACAAACAACAACAAGGTCTGCTTGACGCAGAAATCCTTAAGGGCTCAATTTATATCACAAAACCAAACAATTTCTGTTGCATTTTTAATAGATCATTAGGAAATCTGGGCTGTTATGCTTTAAAAAAATGAAAGAGAATGACTGCTACTGAAACAGAAATCATTACTTCTTGGTTTAAACTGAAATAAATGATGCTATTAAGAGATTTGTTCACCAGCTGCATTCATCAGTCAGATGAATTGACAACATGAGCTTCTTCTATAATATATATAGGTGGTTTTGAAAATATGAATGGCCAACGTGAGAAAACCCCACATGAATATTTAGACTCTGAAACAAATTTTACTAGTAATTGAATTAAGAACAACACAATTAAACCAGTTAATAGAGAAAAATCTTCTTTCAAGATATTTGATTTGTTGATTTGAATTTTTAATACAGAAATGTGCTAGTAACTATATAGAATCACCTAATTTATGTAACTGCAACATAATTGTTTTCAAAATGATAGCAAAACCAAAGAAAAGTGCTCCCCTTCTACTTCTCATTTTATTTTGTAGAATCATATTTTCAAATTTTCAATACTTATTAGCCTGATAAAATTATTAGTCAAACTTTTGAACTAAATGTGTTCACTTGCAGAGGTGCTTGGAAAGTAGAGGCTTAAACATGCACAGGTTTTAAGTTTTTATCCTGTTTTATAACAATAGCCATAACTGAAATTTAAGCTTTTCTTTGGGCATTCTATAGTTAACCATAAGTAAAATTTAATCTCAGTATCATCACTAAATCTGTCTTTCAAACACTAAGTATACATGGGATGAATAAAATTAAACCAAAATGCAGCACAAATCAGGAGTTATCAAAGGAACATAAACTTGATGCTCCGAAGTACTAACTTATCTCTGATTAACAATGTTTCTGTTGAGAAATGCTTACAGACCTTCAAGGCTGCTCGTGCTCTTCACACTGTCCTTCCAGTGAGCAGGCACAAGAACTTGTTTGTCTACTGTGGTTAAACCATGACAAAGAGCACTATTTCAAATACATCAGGATGTTCTAGAACTTTTGAAGCTGATGCCAAAATCTAAGAGCCGTAAAGGGGTTAAGTTGCTTGTTCTAACAAATTTAATATAGTGTCAGTGAAAAGTAATGGAAACATCTCATAACAAATTTAAGCAAAAGTAGTATAATTCATGTCAAACGATATGAATTTATGGTAAACTGATCTCTTATGACTCAATTAACTTTTTGTCTGTTATGATTTTCATAGAAATGACTGTGTCCTGCATCTGGGACTCTGCAGGGCTGTTTGACTTGGTTAGATCAAGGAACATGAATAATAAAAAAATCAGTATAGCACAGATCAAGTTATTGTCCAAGTCAGAGATACCAAACTGTAATTGTCAATGGAGAATATTATCTTATGGACAGCTTCAGTGAGTTTTTGGAAGACAAGTCTTTGAAGGAAATCAGAAAAAATTGTTGCTTTAGTCTTTGGCAATAAAAAATTCCAGAGAGTCTTTTAAAAATAAAGCTGACAAGTCTCCAATACAAAGCAACTTCAGCCCCTTAATAATCTGAGTCCATTCAACAACGCAATCATACATACAGTAGTTTGGTTGATAACTCTGGCTGGAAGGAATGCCATCCAGAGAGACCTTGATATGCTTGTGAGGTGGGCTGATGCCAACTTGATGAAACTTAACCATGAAAAGTGTAAGGTCCTACAGCTGGGTCAGAGCAATCCCAGGCACAGTTACAGGTTGGGCAGAGAAGAGATTCGGAGCAGTGCTGCAGAGAAGGACTTGGGGGTGTTGGTTTATGAGAAAATGAACATGAGCCTGCAGTGTGCGATTGCAGCCCAGAAAGCCAACCGTGTCCTGGGCTGCATCAAAAGGAGAAGAGGAGGCTGTGTGGAGACCTCATAGCAGCCTTCCAAAGTCTGAAGGGGACCTATAGAGAAGCTGGAGAAGGATTCTTCATTAGGGACTGTAGTGAGAGGACAAGGGGTAACGGGTTCAAGCTTAAACAGGGGAAGTTTAGATTGGATATGAGGAAGAA
>JAOEHY010035591.1:0-27686 GCA_025447955.1 Psilopsiagon aurifrons
CTGGTGGTGTTCAAGGCCAGGTTGGACAGAGCCTTGTGTGGCATGGTTTAGTGTGAGGTGTCCCTGCCCATGGCAGGAGGGTTGGAACTGAGTGATCTCAAGGTCCTTTCCAACCCAAACTATTCTATGATTCTGTAATTCAATGTGTGTAGTACTGCTTTGAATCATGGTGTGTTAGGCATCCCAAGAGCAGCCATTTTGCAGGGGCAGGGGGGATAAGTGGGTAAAGAGCCCCCAGGCCTCCACTTTGCAGCTCTTCCCAAGCAGCCCAGCTGCCCATAATAGCTCAGGCTTCATCTCTGCCCTGGGTTTATTGCAACATTCCCTTAAAACTCAGGTCTTGCCCTGTTGACAGCAGAGCTGCGGCCCGGGGCCAGCGAGCCCTCAGGCTCCCGCTCTCCAGAAGGGCCAAGCCAAGGGAATGTTGCATTTTTGCAGTCTCTTAACTCAAATAAAGAACAAATAACTTTGTGAATACCAAAGAAATGACCCTGAGGCCTTTGGCAGCCGGCGCAGAAGAGGTGTGAGGCTCTGTTCCACCCTGGGCTGTTCCAGACCTGCTCTGCCTGCCTCCGCCTGCCGAGGACTCGGTGCTGCATGGCGGCCACTCTCTCACACCTCACACGTATGAGATGGTCACTTGGCTCTTTCCTCCTCAGCGTTCAGCGTAAGTAGGGAACAATAAAATGCAACTTTTCCTCAGGGACCGGAGGAAACAAATTCCCGCCTGTGTGTAGCTGGGGGCAGAGCCTGGCTCCTTATTTTCTATGAAACAATTCCCACGTGGCCTTGTGGAAACCCAGCTCTGGGTTTTTTTTTCCCTTCTCATTTTTCTACTTCCTTAAACTTTCCAAAACACTCGGCACGAACATATTTTCCCCAGTCACATGCGTTCGCGAGGAGAGAAAAGGTTAAATTCTCCCTTCGCACTATAATGTAATTCATTTCCTGTTTTTCACAACTGTCTAGACACAGATCTAACAGCATTAACCCTCAATCCCACCATTGGGTTAAAAATAGGGGCTTTATATATAAAAGTGTGTGGTAAGAGAAAGATTGTAGGCTTCTACCTACAACCAGGAGCCTGCTCTTTTCAAGAAGAACCATTTAATTGTCTATGAGCAAGAAAAAAACCCCAACAAAATAACTTTAGTTTCAGAGCTTTAAAGGCTCCCAGTTGCTTTATATACACAAGCAGCAGGGACACATTGATCCCCCTTCATGAGTTATATTTGTCTGGATTTACACCTCCAGCTGCATCCGAAAAAGAGTAAGTTCTACTTCACTGGGAAAGCTATAATAAGATTGAGAGAAAGTCATTTGGAAGAGAACCCTTTGGAAACCATGGTCAGGTTCTGATGAGAGACCCATGGACAGAATGTCCCCCAGCCAAGGAGGCTGCCCCATACTCCAAGGGTTAAAGCAGTGGCTGTGGTACCAAGAGACATCTCATGCTGGCTGCAGTGTGCGAGGGGCCAAACTCCACAGCATTTAAGTACTTCTTCAGGCATGACCGGACCTAATGGCCTCAAGCTGGATGGTGGTTGGGATGGGTGCTGAGCCTGGCAATGGCCCCGTGGGTGCACAGCCTCCTCTGGAACTCTTCCTGTGGGCTGGGCTGCTGCACCAGGGCAGGAGGAAGGAGAGAAAGAGGTTCCTGGCCTGTGACATGAGCTGAACCCCTCACAAAGTACAGTTTTGGAGGGAAAGGCAAGGAGAGGACAGAACTGCAGCCACCCTGGCCCTGGGAGCAGGCAGAGACTGAGATGGCTTTTGGGCTGTCACTTGTCACACACACCATTCCCATCAATGATTACCACAGAGGCACCATTTTTTAGGTGCTTCACAAATAGTATGCCTGTGAGAACAAGCTTATCTCAGTGCTCAAAAGCCCTGTTAAAAACAGTTGAAATCCATGCTGTGAAGAGGAGGGAATTGCATTTCCTGCGTTGACTGCGTTTCTCTTCCACAGACACAAACCCCACAGGGATGGTTGTCTATCCTGTGTGTGAGGTGGGCAGTGGGCTCCTTCCCTGCCCTCCCACAGGCCTCCAGCAGTTGCATGAGGACCGCTGCCCCCCACATCGAGTCGGCTACCTCAGCCCCAAAACCTGCTGATGCTGCCTCCTGCATATTCAAGGCCTGTTCTGAGCGGGACCAAAACAATCCAAGGAAAACACATTAAAAAGACATTAGTTTGTTTTGTACTAAAAAGCACAGCATATTGCACATCGAGAATGGCAAGGGGTGAACTAGTTTCTTTCCAGCATGGGGAAGGCCTTTGAACCCACATGAGTTATTTATAGAGACTTTTAGAAAACAGCTCTCCCATTCCTGCAATTTTGATGACAGAAGCAGCTCAGGTTTTGTTAAAAATAAAGCAACCCCTTGCACGATTGACAGGAGTTCACCCCACACCCCTCGTGAAGCAGAGAAGCACAACTGAGACCTGGGGAAAGCTGGGGCAGAGCAGAGTCATGATCTTAATATTTGATGTGTGCTTTTCAAAATGCCTTTTGCCCAAACTCTGCTCCTTTGTTAGGCTCCAAGTCAGACACTGAGGATGCTTCAAGGAATTACACAGGGTGACTTGTTATTGATCCAAGTGGAACAGGTTGCCCAGAGAAGCTGTGGCTGCCCCATCCCTGACAGCGTTCAAGGCCAGGTTGGACATGGCTTGGAGCAACCTACGCTAGTGGAAGGTGTCCCTGCCCATGGCAGAGGGTTGGAACTGGAAGATTTTAAGGTCCCTTTCACCCCAGACCATCCAGTGACCTCATCCATGCTTCAGGCTGCCTCACCATATATCCCCAAGTGCTCTTAAAGGGTGGAGATGTTAGCAGCAAGAACATTAAAGTAGGCACAGTTATAGACAGACCTCACTGATGCACCCACCTTATTCCCAAGAAGATCAATTATTCCCCTTTAATGATTGCCTCTATTAAAATATGTAGAATTGAGCATTTTCAAGGAAGTTTGTGTAATAAACATGCCTTAACAGCTCTCTCATCCCCTTGTTTAAAAGGCTCTGGTCATCTTGCGGACTGTCCCTTATTTCCTCAGCCTTGTGTCTTGGGGTGCAATCCTGTAACTCTAAACCTGAAGCATAGCATAACTACAGACAGGCTTATGAAACAGCTCAAGCATACCTTGACAGTGCAAATGAGATTAAACCCCAAGCATCTGTATTTCATGCTTACTTTCATAGCTGGCATAGCTTTTATCAGGCAAGCAATCCTGTTTTACCATGGTAACTTCTCTTCCAACCTGAGACATTTCATTTGCCTTTTCAACTGCCTTTGCCCCTATTTACTGGGAGTCCTAATAGTAGGTTCCTATTCACATTCCCTCTGAGCAGGAGCCTGGGTCAGCCTGTTGCAGTCCTGACCAACCAGATGCAATCCTAACTGAAAAAGAGATAAAAATAAGTAACTTGGATAACATGTCCATGAAAAACAACATTGCCATAAGCCACGGGTTAGAGTTGAAGCTATCAGACCAGAGTGAGCACTGGTGATCTCTTCTGGGGCAATCACTCCTGTGCTGTGTCCAGAGAGCACAAGCTCCACATCAGCAATGTGTTTGCTAGAAGTAAGGGCTCCATTCACCTCAGTCTCCATCAAAGTACAATGAAGCAACAGCTCTATCCAGGATATTCTTCTACCGCCACAACAACCCAAGTTCTGGATGTTCCTCCTTTGCTTATAGTTACCAGAAACGTTAAGTCTGAAAGGTCAACTTTGAAGCAATGAGACGACCAACTCTGTGGTTCACACTGTTTGACCATTTATTGCGATTCAGTGTCAAAAATGTTTTACAAAAATACATTACTGTCTGCGCAGAACAGATGTAAAAATCAGAGCTGAACATGCAAGGGAAGAAGAAAAAAAAAAAGTGCAAATTTATAATGGAAGGATTTTAACCACACAATAATATTAAACAGAAGTCTTACATAGGGGATGCTTTTCACTTCATATCATCTCTAGTTACAGCTTTAAGGAAAAACAAAGCAGTACACACGCTCCCTTCCATATATAAGTAGGTATTTATAATTGCTGCAGATTAGTTCCTAAAGATGAGAGTATTTGCTGTTTCAAATTAAAATGTTCTCTCGGTAGCAGACCCCTTACCATCCTGTGCAGCACATGATGGCTAAAACAAATATGCAAGTTCCACCCTCAGCTGCCCTCCCAGGAGGGGAAGCAGCAATGCTTGGTCAGTGGAAAAGAAATCTCTCTTGTGTTCAAGGTATTAATATACTAGAGACTGCATGTGTCAAGGACAAGATGGATTTGTCTTCCCTAGGGCCAGATCCTGCAAAGCTGATTACCAGCACCCAGCATCCATCACGTCTTCCTCCAGTGGTTTTGTTAAAGGTAGATAAAGACACTCACACAGCCCAGCAGTTACACGCTGACAGCTTATATGATAGTCTTCAGAACCTTCAACAAGCCATGAGCTGAGAAAAGCAGCAGCAGCAGAACACCAGAGACCCAAACCTTCTAATAGCAAATCTTTATCAATCTAATCAGCCATCAGCTCCACAGGGTGTGTGTTTCTGCAAGCAGGCCAGCTAGGAAGAGTGCTATTTTAATTTAAAACTACATCTTTTTGGCAAAGTGCTGATCTATGGGGAAACTGTGCAACAGGTTTGTAAGACCAACCACGAGGACAATGCTGGTTTGCTATCCTGAGCAGGAGGTAAGTGTGAAACAGCACAACTGATTTATAAGCTACATAAGAGAATTTGAAATGTTCCTGCTCTACATCACATTTTAGGCTACTAAGGGCCAAGGAATTTTCTGGGCAGGAAAAGCTGGTTTAGTACCTGCATGTTGTAGAAAGTGACAGCATAGCAAAGGTAATTGAAGTTGAACAGAAATAGGAACACAAACAGTTCAAAACCTGGGGGCAGAGAAAAAGAATACAAAAGATATTCCCATATACAGAAAGTGGCAGGGTGCAAATAAATGTTTACGTACAAAGCAGTATCTTCAGAGCAATACAAGTCTTCCTAAGTACTTTACAAAATAGAAGGATCTAGAAACTCCCACAATTAAAAAACAGAAACCAAAACAATACGAGAGGAGGTACACATTTTATGATCAATCTTTACCATACCATAGTTAGTATAAAGGGCTTAAGGTATGTACAGCTGAAAAAAAAGCCTCTTGAAGTGGCTATCACATTAAAAACAAACTCCAAATGCCTGCCTATTCTAGAAAGCTGAACTGCAATCTCTGGGATCTCTACCTTCCTAAGCTGCCTCCTTCCCCTGCATGGATCTATTTTTCCTCTTCATAACACCATGTTCTACATTGCTGCACTGGTTAACACATCCTCTGAAGATAATGAGATTTCTTTGGATATGCTGGCAAGAAAAAAATAGAAGAGGAAAAATCCCTCTTTCCACTAACTGGAAGGTGAAATGTAATTTGAAAAGAACATTCTATTTCCAAAGTACAAGTAAAAGTCTGTTTTCCCTTCACAACAGCTTTGCCACCATTGTCTTAAAATAAAGAGGTCCTTTTTGCACGAGAGCAGCCTCAAACCATCCAGCCTGGAAGCCCCTGTTATCACTGTCAGTTCTGTTACTCTGCCATCATCAGCCAAGCAGATGCCCTTGCACTGATAAAATACTGATCGCTTTGTTTGTAGCTTGTTGGACTAAGGTATTTGGATGCAACAGTATTTCATTTTAAATACAAGAGTATTGAATTCACCACAACATCTTCCTGTACCAGTCTTTCAAGAAACAATGAGTATCCCAAAGAGATCAAGGCCTTATGTGACTCTTGCTGTAGCAGGAGGGCAGGAGGCAGTAACTGAATGAGGCTTATTCTGTTTCCTTTTGTTTAGCCCATTTTTATTCTCCAGCACAGTAGTTGCTTGGTTTTCTGCTGCTTTGGACACAGACAGCAATATCCCAGGACCTCACAAGAGCAACACACAAGTGTTTGTACATATTAACAAAAAACCTTCATCTCTTTGACCCTTTAAGATATATAGTGCTAATAAATAAAAACCCCACCTCTAACTGAAGTTTTATAAATACGAGCCTCACTTGCACATCATTCATGTTGTGAGCACGACTGTGGTCTCTGGGCAGAGGACACAGTAAACTCTTTGCCCAAGAGCAGCAAAGGGCTGATAGAGACAACGGGTAATGCTCAGACATTCCCAAATCACAGCTAAATGCTGAGATTTTGTCTTGCTGTGCAAGGAACGGACAGGCTGGATTCAGACCTGAGCTTGAAATTCACCCAGTGTCACAATCTCACAGTGGTTAAGTGTCATCTGCTAAGCATGGACTCAGACTGGGCAGAACCCCCCAGCATTTCATACTGAAGTAGCATTGCCTTCCCATCCGCCATAGTGAAGTTGGCTCATTCTGGTTGGTAAAAAAATGGAATAAACCCACCCTAGGTCAGAGCTGGAAACAGATGCTGCCAAGGGGCTCAGGTCCTCTCACTTCTAGAAAAAGGAGCTACAACAATCTCCAAATACAGTGGCAATGCTTCACTCAGTTCACTTGCATGGTTCCGTCCTCAATATCCTCATTCACAAAGACAGATTTCAGCCTCATCTACCCACTCTGGGTATGAATACACAGTGTGGGAATGAAAACAAACTGGCCTCCTTCACTCAGACATCCCCTCCCCAAACAAGCACAAGTTCATTTTTCTGAGGTAACAGCTTTTAAATCACTTTCAGTTGACATGAGTATGATCAGCAGGCTTATGCTTTCCACCAGCAAACTGATGGATGGGGCATCAACACCAAGATAAAGCTCCCTATGCTGCATGTGTTTTTCTCCTCATCTCTGTAGAGTGCCAAGCTCTGGCCATGGCTAAGGATGCACAGGCTCACAGAGCAAAAACCTGGGTTTGCTGTTGGAAGGCAAAAGGGTGGCTCTTGTCAGCATTTTCCTGGTTTTTCTCCCCCATTCCCCAGTGCTCCTTCTAGAGGCAGCTTTTTTCCCTTTTTGCATCTCTTCCAAGAATATGCAAAGTGATTTAGTTTGCAAAAATGCAAATACTGTCAATTTTTAATATAAACAGCTGCAGAAAAGCGTCGAAAGTCAGTTATAAAAATGTAAAAAAGGAACAGAATAGTTAACAATTATTAACTCAAGTAGTTCTTCCTGAATTGTCCTGAGTACTCCACTTCCTCACAGTTCTTTGTACATAGTCACATAAATGTTTACCCTTAAAAGGTATCCTGCTTACATCAGCACAGAGAAAGTGCTGTACAGGAAATCTACTGGCAAGCAGCAAAACCTTTCCATAGCTTGTTAGATATGAGCTGGATGCTTTGAGCTCCACTGTAGGGAAGAGTGAAGCATTGCATGCAACAGAGATATTGAGCCAGATCATGGCCACAGTGAAGTTAGTTTGGCCACTTAACTCCATAGGCCTGAAAGTTTAGCTCTAGACTGGTGTTAGATGATCCCATAAAGCAGCTCAGCACTGGAAGTGGAAGGGATTAGGCTGGGTCTTTGGTTGTTTCTCTGTGCAAGTAGCAAAGATGCTGGAAATCCCTTGCTTACCCCAGTCTTGACTGCTGTTTTTAGGAAAATGCTGACCAGTTTCTTCATGAGGGCTGGACCAGAGGACTTCTGAAGGTCCCTTTCAACCCCAACTATTCTATGATTCCATACTGTCTTGCTCATTGCCTTAAACTCCAGTAGTCTGAAATGATGCTGCCAGTTCTCCAGTGACTAAAAACCGCATAATTTCACTAGATTGGATGGTCCAGTTCTCCCTGTATTTTACCTGCCCCAAGATGACTGAATTCACTTGACAGCAAGTGGGAATACAGAGCAATGTCAGAAAACATGGGCTTGAAGAACCAGATTGTAACCTCACTTGGGATTTCAACCAGCGTAATTAACCTAGTGGAGTTGATACAGATTTACATGATGAGATTAAATCCAGTCCTTTGTTTCTCTAGAATAGAACTTCCTCCCTTTTAGATAATCTTCATCCTTGTGGCTTCTCTTTTCCCTTTTGCTTAGTCTTTCATAAACCCAACAAACAAAAAGAGGATGGAGTAAAGTCTTAGGTGTTTATATGGTGCCTATCATCTAGGCATTCAAGCACAGAGCAAGAAAACTAATGTAAAGAGGTAAGCATTAATACAAGAAAAGATGCTTACTATCACAAACGTTTCCCTTTAAATCATTGTACAAAATACAAAAGTTCACATTGTACACTGGATTCTTGTTTGAAAGGTACTCAATCTATTAGAGGTAGAAAGTATGTTGCCATTCTCTCTCACAAGTAGGGTAGAGTTCTATGCATTTCAGAATGTGTCCTTTAAAAACAAAAGTTAAGCTTGTCACAGGGATATTTTTCATAAATAGTTTTAAAACACCATATTTATAAATATGTATGCTAAAGAAAACCAGATGGAGGAACAGTTCAACAGTCCTAGCCTCGTATTGCTTTCTCTCTATAAGAAACAAACCAAAAGAGTTCTCAAATGGTTGAGGGGCAATTTCACTTTTAACTTCTAAAAACAAGAAAATGAAGTTATTTTGCCCTGTATCTTGTACTCTGATCATAAAAAAGGGACTCTGTACAACGTGCTGCATTTAGACACCAGTCCTATGGAAGTCTGTATTCCTTAAGTGCTGCGCGTCAGTGAGCAACTTCACCTTTCATCTCTGGGATCCTCTTGTTCCATGACTCAGGAGCTTTGAATAGACATGAATATTTACACTATTTACAAATGGAGTGTCCAAGCTCAGTGGCATAAAGTGTCCTGTAAGAATCGCGTAAGCTGCAGTGACCCAAGTTCAAAACCTGAACAAGTTGATAAAGTCTTGCGGCGAAAGTGAGGTGGAGCAAGTCTCCGGGTTGTTGGCTGTGCAGGGGTGATCAGTGCCCTGGGAAAGGAGAAAACAACTCCATTTAGAGAGACCGTGGAAAGGGTGCCAGAGCATCAGCCAACTTAGCACTGCCCCCTGCCAGATATCCTGCTTGCAAGTAGAGAAGTGCCCAGAATAATATTTCTACTCTCCAGAGCAGTCAGAACCGGGTTTGTGTATTAGGGGCTACTGGAAAGTCGTGGGAAATAAAACCAGCACAGATCCAATTCATTCTTTCCCCTTTATCTGAGGGATGAGAGGCTGGAGCCTACCATCAGCAGCATGAGTTTAACTAGAGACCTGCCCTACCACAGCAGCCAGCAGACTTCTGTCTAGGCTGCTCTGTAGCCATCAGCTCATGTTCCAGCTAATTGTGTTGCCAAGACCTCCACCTCCAAGTAATGGATGGGAGGGGTTGCTGGCAATGCTAAGGTGATTTTCTGCAGGCAGCCCTAAAGTATGCCTATGTCCCTCCCCTCTGGCCTTGAAGGCCACTACTTTTGTTCACAATAAAGATGGGATCTCAAGCACAAGGGAGAAAGGACCTTAACAGTTGAGGGAGGATTAAGATACAGGAAAACACTAGGTTATGGAGGCAAAGGAACTGCAGCAGCCCAAACCAGCTGCAATCAGACAAAGCCCTGGGTGCCCCAGTGCTCCCATCCCAATTGAGTTTGCCCCACCAGCACCTCATACCTTCCAGGAGAGGATGTGGCAGTGCCTGCAGAGCTGCAGCGTGTCACCATACTGCTCCTTCCGTGGGTAACACCTTATGAGCTTGAAGTACATCTTTTTCCAATCCAGCTGCCCCTTGTCAGATAAGATTAGCCGTTTGCGAATCTGAAGGGGAAATAACAACTGTAGCAGGTCAAAACAATAATGCTTTATTCTTCCCGATTCATGTTCTTCCCCTCACATCCTTGTGAGGTCCCATAACAGTTCCCGAGAAAGCTCCTGTTCTGAATATCCAGCTATAATCAGCTTCCTGATGGCAATAGCCTCACCTAATACTGTTATCAGGATCTGTCCCCATTTCGTTAACATTACCATATGAAGCCTGAAACACTGGGAGCTATTTTGTCACTACTTTAGCCACTGTTTCTGGCTGGCAGGACAGTGAGTACAGTTGCATCTAACAGTTTCAGAAGTTACTTTGCTCCTTCACTGACTTGTAGTCAATGATCTGTCACATTAGCTTGGGCAACACCCATCTTCAAGGGTTCATTACTTGCAGAGACTGAATTTGAATTAACTTCCCCAGAATCACTTCCAAAGTCAGATTCAGAGTAAGCAAATAAAGCCAAGTCAGCAGAGAGATGAGGCACATGGTAGTGCTGAGTATAAACACCCCATTCACCCATAAATACAGAGAGGAACTTCTGAAGTTTAGAAGACCCCAGATCTGGAGCCCACAACATAAGAAGGATGTGGACCTCTTGATGTGAGTCCAGAGGAGCTCATGAAGATGCTCAGAGGGCTGGAGCACCTCTGCTCTGGAGACAGACTGAGAGAGGTGGGCTTGTTCAGCCTGGGGAAGAGAAGGCTGAGGGGAGATCTTGGAGCAGCTTCCAGTGCCTAAGGGGGGCTGCAAGAAATCTGGAGAGGGACTTTTTACAAGGGCCTGGAGGGACAGGACAAGGTGTAATGGTTCTAAACTGAAAGAGGGTAGATTTAGGTGTGAGGAAGAAGCTCTTCACTGTGAGGGTGTTGAGACACTGGCACAGGATGCCCAGAGAAGCTGTGGCTGCCCCATCTGTTCAAGGCCAGGTTGGACAGGGCTTTGAGCAACCTGGTCTGGTGGAAGGTGTCCTGCCCGTGGCAGGGGGGTTGGACCCTTCCAACCCAAGCAATTATATGATTACCAGCTTGCAAAGGGATAAAGATGTTTGCCTATGTAAATTTGGGTACTGGCAGGGCTGTTTTCCACGTAGTCCTGTCACTCACAGAACAGCTCAGAGGGGATTTCTTGCTCTAAAGCATGAAACAGTACAACTCATCACTCATGGACCGCATCCACAGAGATTCTCTGTGACAGTGTCACAGTCCTTGTGGCATCAGGGTCCAGACTGGAGCTTGCCTGCACGTTTTCCCCACACACATGGGGAGAAGAGCATGACTTGCAGTTGTTACTAACTGGACTAGGGTTGAAGTTCACCATATGACTAATTCCTCAGGCTCCTGTTTCAGGTATCATTGCTGTGGCATGCAAAGCCCTCTACATAAGTCATCTTCACAGCCATCCTCATGCCAGCCTGTGATACCAGCTTGTGGCACAGCCCTTAGATCCAAAGAGAGTCAATTAAAGAGTGTCCTACCCATGTGTTCACTTGCAAGTGGGGTACAACAAGCAAGTGGTGGCAGTACCTGTCTGTCTGTGAAGTGGTACTGGCAGAGTTTCTTCCACAGCAGCCGGTCTTCGCTGAGCACTTGCAGGTCAGGAGCCACCTGACCAAGGCTAACCAGGTCTCTACCATCACTCAGTCGCTGCATGATGTTCAATTGTAAACACAATGGTAGGTCTGTGAAAGTGGTTCCTTTAAAGGCAGGCTGGAAGAGATAGACAAAAATAGAGCTTACAGGAAGCTAAAAACTCAAGCAATTCTGTTGCAGTAGAGTTACTGCTTTCTTAGCATTTTCTTCCCATAGAGAATAATGCTGTAGTTGCCTCTTTGAATAAGGAGACATTCTACATACTGATATTTAACCTTCTGCCCCAGAACAGTTTGAAATACCTTCAAGGATGAGGCCATGTACATGTAATACATGTAGTTAGAAGCAGAGTTGCAGTTCAAGCCTCCTCCTCCCCTTTTTGTGCATCCCACATTCATACTCATGAGACTCTGCTCCCAGAAGCACCACCACCAGCTTTCACTACAGCAGGACATTGGCTACATCATAGCATCAACTATACATCATCCAGATCTCTCCACCATGAGGAAGATCAGTATTACTTCTCAAGTTCAGCCTCACGTTACACATATTGCTGGGAATCTCATGCTCTTCTGACATGTGTTTTAGCTTATGTTGTCACAGGACCCTGCTATAACCACAGCAGTGACTGATGAGTACCCACAGGAGGGTTTTTCCCTGCATGTCTTTCCAGGTCACTGCTGGCAAGACCCATTCTGTGAACACTTGAAGGCCCTGCCCCTTTCCCATCAGCTGCAGCCATGGCTTTCCAGCCACACCAGAGCACATCCTAGCCCACAAAGACAAAAGCCACCTTCACACCCCATCCACCTTGGCCTGGTCTACATTGGGTGCAAGACTGTTTTGCAAGTCAGAGTGCCACAGCTCCAGGACAGATTGACCACGATGGATCTGCAAGCCCTGCACTTGGGGGAAATCCAAGGCACGCATGGGAGCAAAGCGCCAGCAAGGACCACAACCCAGACTCCAACTGCTCCAAAACCAGCCCCAGCCTTATTAAGGCAAACAGCAGCTTTTAGGATTAGGCCCCAATGAAGAAACAATGTTACACAGATGTGCCAAGTTTATCATTTACCCTGTACAGAGATGCTGCTATTTTAAGTCACAGAGTCACAGCACCCATCTCACAATTGGCAGAGCTATTAACTGTTTCAAACAACAAGCACGAGGCCCACCATTAGCATGGGAACGCTGCATGAAGCTGCTTTTAATCTTAATCATGTGGTTCCATCATCCCATGTGAAACTCCATAGGCACAACAAGTATGTGTGTACACAAATAGCTCCCATCAGCCTGGCCAAACCATGCAGCACTGCCCACTACCTGCAAGTGCCACAGCTTTACAAACGTATCATTTCTGGTCATCTCCACCAGCAACAGGCCTGAAAGAAATGCTCCAGGTGTGGACTGTCTCTGCCATCTCCGGAGGACATTTCTTCCCATGACAGCCTGGGTCATATCTTGGGGTAGGAAGAATGCACTGGAGCCTTGGATCACCTCCCATTGATCTCCCTGGCATTCTCCTGCACCCTCTACATACAAGGTTTGCTAGGGCACAAAACACAAAAGACTAAGCTCAGAGGCTCAAAAAAGGCCCAAAGCTCATGCTTATGTCTTATTTCTGATGAAACCAGAGTGACTCAAACAAATCCTTACAGGTTTCCTGAGTCAGGGCCAAAGACTTATCTGCTACTTCTTTTCCCTCAGTGCTCCTTTCCAGGACTTTCAAACATTACTTATTTTGGAGAAGGAACACAGATGAGATCAGAGCAGAGCAGTTTACTGTCACTTTCTGGACAGAGTTGCTTTTTTGTTTTAAAGCAGCTCTAGCACACAGTATTTTGCAAGTTTCTTTATGTTAAAGGTTTAGGTCTTGGCTGTTGCAAGACATTTCCTCCCTCCAGAAACCCCAGAAGCACTCAGTACACTGTAAGCAACTGGCTGCACAGAACTGAGCTTGTTCTTCCTTTCCATAAACTCAGCTGGTTTTGTCCTAACTTGACCTGAGGTCATCTTCAGGGGTATGAAATTTGTTTTGCAAGCTCAACATCTATTTTATTTCAGAAAAGTGCCTGTAAACACACATGTAAGTACACAAAAAAAAAAAAAAAGAGTTCTGTTCACAAGCAATGTTTTGATGCACTTCAGCCTGGACAGACAGAGTTCTTTGGAATGCTCGTGTCCCCTTTAGGAGTTCCTAAAGTAGAGGGAAGCAGCACTTAGGGCAGCACAGCAGATGGCCAGGTGAGCTGAGCCTGGCAGTGCCCAGGCACAGGGCAGCTCCCCAGCTCATGGACCTGCTGTGCCCCAGAGCCACCTCACAGCTGGGCCACTGCTTCCCCTGCAAGGCCCAGCCCAAGAGCTGCACACTGGGAGGGACAGCAGAGGTGGGGACTCCCTGACCACCATCAGATAAGGCACTGCTGCTTTTGAAACTCCCCAGAGTTCATCTCCTGTGCCCTGTTGCCTGCATCATTTCGGTGAAGGACTGGAATTTGTTTCCTAGTGTTCCCAGCAAAAGGGATGAATAAAGGAGCTTTGCTTAATCCTTTGCAAATGCCTCTCTGGTCAACCCCCCCAGAGAAAAAGGTGCTCTTCATATTCTCTTGAGCCATGCCTCGGTCTGCCCAACCACTTTCACAGTCCAGTTCACTGCAGGAAAGTCCTACAAGGGGCACACCAGAGATCAGCTTTGGGGAAAGCTTGATCATTTCTGTGAGTAGGTATCCATTTAAAGTGGAAAAAATGTTTAGACACGGCCCTGGGCAACTGGGCTGTAGATGTCCTTGCTTGAGCAAGGCTGTTGGACCAGGCTACCTCCAGAGGTCCCTTCCAGCCTCAACCCTTCTGTGATTCTGTGAAATGGAGCAAATTCAGACTATTCCCACACAAAGCCAGGTTAGGAATTTCTCAATACATCTTTCCCATCCACTGGCACTGCTGAAAACACACATTGTAAAAGCAGGATTCATCCGGCTAGAACAGGCAGCTCCAGACTACTGGAAGAGTCACGGATATTTTCAGCCAGGAAGCACAGAGTTGCACAGCTCTTTGGAAATTTGCATTTAATTTACAGATTGAGCAAATCTAAAAACCTCAACTATCTGATAAACAGGTTTTGATGACAATGTCAGAGTTTCAGAAAGACTGAGTTGACTTTTTAAACTGAGGCTTAGTCTCTAAGGACTCTCAAGTGGGGGAGGTGGTTTCCTGCCCAGCTCTTGTTTGCACAACATTTCACGGCCATTAAGGAGTCAAACCACGGTCTGTGACCAGTAACAGTGAGCATGATCCTGGGTCACGTACACTGAGTTTGATTTAAGGGACACAAGTAATGCTAGGAATGCATCCAGTTATTTTGGCAACTCCAGGTCCTTCCCCAGCACTCTGTGCTTGCACTTGGGAGTACAGTGAGATGCAGTCACCTAAGTGAGAGCTGCTACATGATAAGGTTCCACAAAGGAGCCATGTTATTTTTAGCTTTCAGGATTTGTGCTTACCCTGGTGATCTGAATGTTGTTCAGCTGCTGCTGCCAGTGGAGAATACTCTCCATCCTGTGCACCCACATGTTGATGTTTCCAACCAGGACAGACTTGCCAACCCGTTGAACTAACGTGCAAAGGGATGTATAGAGGGTCTGCAGCAATTCCCGTATTAGCCTGATGTTCTGCTGATCTTCAAGGACTTTGGAAGAACAGGAAAGGTTAAAATTGGAAACTGCCCAAATCCTTTTCTAAATCTACACGTTCCTCAGGCAAGTCAAGTTATGTGCTATAACCCCACAGGCCAGGAGAGCCAGCCTGTGCTTTTGTTTTTAGAGGAAAGCACTTAAACATTAGCCAGGCACAGTAGGTTAGACAACAGATGGAAAGAGATCCTCCAGGAGAAGCAGATGAAGTATCTGCCCTTTCTGCATCAACTCCCATTTCCCACCACTGGCAAGCAGCCAGTTTTCCCCTCTGATATCCATGTGTACCTCTTCCCATCTACCCCAGCTGACATGCAGGGAGACAGCTCAGGATCTCCTTTCTCATTATGTATACACACACTAAGAGGCTGTTCTCAATTCCCAGACTTCAGATAGAGCTAGAGCATCAGGGAGAGAAGTGCCACAGGTCAACCATTCAGGCCCCCCCCCGGCAGGTGAAGAGAGCTCTGGAGCTTTCCTTCCCTCTGGAGCAGTGGGAGCACTTGATACAGCAAACTGGCAACAAGGCGGCAGCAGAGGCTGCAGATAGGCTGGGGGCAGGAGCAGCCATCATCTCTTCTGCAGTCAGAAATAGGACTCAGTAGGATGCAGAAGGGGTGGCAGCAAGGGAAAGGAGGAATCACCTCAGATGCCTACTGGAATACAGCCATTCCCCACTCGCCCCCTTCTCCTGTCCTTCCCTGAGGGAAAATGGAACTGCACTACAGAAATAAGCAACAGTGCCCCTCTTCACCCATCCTGTGTTGCCTGACTGCTCTCCAGGATGTGGTTCGCAGGGGACTGCAGATTAGATCAGACCCACTCCTCCTCCCCCTCCCTGCTCCTGTTTCTTACCTTTCTGCACCACTTTCTCCAAAATGTTCATGTAGTTCTTCTGGGCAATGCCACTCAGTGACGTCAGCTGAGACTTCGCTATCAGCTCCAGCAGCTGTGGATAAAAATAGAGGTTGCAAGCCTTAGAGCACACAGATACCTTTCTAATCTTGACTCCTGGTCACATGACACAGCAAAACAGTCCACAGACTTGTTAGCTGCTGGAAAATAAAAGGGAGATAGAGCAAACTAATGGAAAGGGGGAGGAAAGCAGAGGCCAAGTAATTAAACCCACATTGAAGGGGGGGTAAGAGCATTCTAATGATCTTTGGAGGGGAAGAAAACTTGATTTCATGGTTCAGAGATGCAGAGAAACCACAGAGCAGAGCTGAGGCTGGCAGCCTCTATTCACACCAAGAGAACAACGAACAGCCAACGTCACTGTCCTTCGTTGGGGCATAAACAAGCCCTGTCATAAGGGAACACGAGCAAATGCCTGTTTGGATGGGGATATTATTGATGGAGCATTAATGAGAATCAGACTCCGTGATTTACGTCAAGCTCCTGGCTTGCATGGCTTTTGTCAGAGTGCTGTCACCATGACAGAAAGGTTGAACACTGTATTAAAAACAGCCTCCCCCCTTCAACAAACTCCTATTCCTCCAAGGTTTCCTCCCCTGTTCAGCTCTTACAGCTAGAACACCAAGCCACCTTTCCCCATTTGCCCTGTTTACTTGTTAACCTCCCCTAATGGGGGTCTTGCTTTCACTTTCCATCAGGATTTGTTTCCCATCACTGATCTGACTCGTGTACAAGCTGAACATTGAATTTGGGCTGCAGATGCTAAAGGAAGCATTTCCCGTAGGAAAAATGCCCTCTCCTCCCCAGCTCTACCACCACAAGAACAGCTGTGGAAGTTTCCTATGGATCATGCACTGTAGAACAAGTGTCCTGTGATCTTCCAAGCCTTCCTCCCTTCCCCCAGCATTATATAAATACACAGGCCATCCACGTGTCAGTCCATTTGGTTTGGATGTACATAGCCTTCTGTTTTAATTTAGAAAGGAAAGGGAAAACCTTTTATGCTACAAGTCAATCAACACGTTACCACATGACCAGCTTATTAATCCTTTATCATCTGCAGCTACAGTATCCAGTTGCTGGCACTGCAGAGCCCAGAGAAGGTGCAACTACTTGTGTCAAGTAACTAAGATGGCTCTTGACAAGGCTTGATAAGTCATGAGCTGAACTGTTTGCCCCCCTGTAAGAATGACAGGAATGCATCCAAAAAGTCACCGGCAGCTTGCCACGAAGCAGGGAGCTGGGGAGAGGTGTCACTGCAGTCATTCGCCTGCTCTGCTCACATGTGACTGCCACTTAGGAGCCCTGAAGTTGCCTTGAGTGACTGATCTTCTTCCGTTTGATTTCCAGGCCAACACCACCATCAGATGGATTTGAGTTTACACACTATTAATATCTTGTACCTCTCATGACCAAAAGAAAACAAGATGAAAAAAGACCTGTGCTAGCTCCTGTGAAGGGCAGGCTGCCTGTTTTCTTGGCTCATTTGGGCAGAAACAAGAGATTCAGGAGTTTGGTAATGCTTGGTGCACAGGTATCAGTGGGTTTTCTTGCTGTATCAGCTTAACTGAAACAACAATAACTAGATACTCTTTAAAATAAGGCAGTTTGCAAGATGCTCGAGATGTTTTGTAAGAGGTCTCATTCATTTCTTGAAATAATGGAGAAGTAGAAAAAATATCAGTGCCCCAAAGTGGTCTCTAATACCCCACTTACACTGAACTGTTCTGCCTTTAGACCTTCCATTATAGTGATCAGTTCACCAGACTCCATCTGTACATTAGCCACACATGCACCCAGATCAGCTCTTCTGTGCATGAACAACTGCTGTCTCCAGATTGCACCATTCTGGAACTGGCACAGAGACAGCTTCCTCCAGGCTGGGTGTTAGCAATGTTGTGCCCATTACAGAAAACACCAATATGCACCCAGTGATAAGCATTATGCAATGCAATACTGAAGGAGTGAGACATCAGGGCCATTCTTTAAGAACAAGGATAAAAATCTCAGTTCCTTGAAGAATGACTAAATTAATTTTGTTCCAATTTAGCAAAGGAACAGATTCAAATTTGCCCTGTCTGTGTTTATCAAGGCTCAATTTATGTTCAGTGGACCAGCTTAGATATCACGTGTCACCTCCCTTCCCCTGCAGCAATAAACACAGGATGAAATTCCATATGAAAACTATGTTGTGAATACTTCTAGGACTGCTCCACAGGGACTGCTGGCTGAAGCAACTGCCTTAGCTCTCCAAACCAAGACACTTCTTATTCTTCTGTGCTCATGTAATACACAAAAACCAAGTAAGCAATACAGTTTATCCATGCCCCTCATGCTTCAGTGTATTGAGGGTCTTAGCCTTGGCACAGACACAGAGTATGTTCTCTTAATGGACTGCCAAATTGGGGTCTACAGCATTATAAACAGTAAATCAATGCTGCCACTTGCATAATACAGACCACGAGCAGACTGATGAATTCAGATTAATGCTGAGTAGGGTAAAAAGGCCTGAGAGCTGCAAGCATGTGTTATGATGCAGTTGCATTAAGTCCAGCCCACGCTCAACTGAGAGGGACAGATGGTAGGAGAGAGTGCACAGGGAAAGGTTAAGGGCAATTTTAAAGGGTCTGCTTTCAAAACCACTAAGTGATTGCATCCCAGACGATTGTAACTAGGCCTGGGAAGCCTGCAAAACCTTCAGAAAACAGGGTGTTAGATCCCAATTCACTCTTTCAGCTCCTCAGAAGTTGATAAAGGTGACCTGCTAGCTTCCCCAGAAAATCCTTCTTACCCATATTTTGTGTGCTCTCAAAGATCTGTCAGAGCCACAAAGGGCAAGAGGTGCAATGGGCTATTCCAGAGCCTCTGCAAAGCTGGCAGGAGGCAGCACCTTCCGCAGCAGGGCAATAACCTGCTCAGTTCCCCACAAGTGATGGGCTCCTGCCCAAATCCCACTAGCAGTCAGCCTAAAGCAGTTGGTGCAATGAGCCACTCAGCTCCACAAGCAGAGCAGGCCCTCCTACCATAACAAGGGAAAAACTCAGCAAACACTACTCTGCCATGTGGCAGGGAATAAAGATCCCTGTTTCAGGACCATGAGAACACATGACATGAGTCACATACTGCAACTACTGTGCATAGTGTTGCTTTGACCTGCTACAGCCAGATGGCCCTTGCGCCACCGACTCCATTCAACACCAGGGTGTGTGGGCAATCCATACCTCAAATAACCCACAGCCAGGGGCTTACAGCACAGAGAGCCAAACCCCCCCCCAGCAGGCCTGCTGCACCCGGCAGATGGGTGTAACCTTGACTCAAAAAGAGAAATGATTTGTAATTATGAAAATCACAAGTCTCAAACTACTCAAGTGTAAACCCCCTTTAAATACCTCAAAGCAGCTATAGGGAACCGGGACTGCACCCTGTGGGGATCCATAAGCTCCTCCTGGTTGGGGATTATGGTTCCTCCCATCTGTACAGCTGAAGAAAAACGTATTGCAATGAAAAACTCCTCCTCTAGCCTCACCTTGCTCTCACAGCCCTTCAGTTTGTGGCTGAAATGTCACATTGGCTTTCAGCTTGATGCAGAGCAAGAGCAAGGCAAGTTATAATGATTTACAGCACAGGTGCTGACAGATCTCCATGAGACAGCATCGAGCTGATCCTTTCAGCACAGCATAAATCCAGGACTCCTGGAGCTAACTGCTGTAAAAACATAACAAATTTAAGAGACTATCTAGCAGGCTGCAAACTATCTAGATCATGTTATTCAAGAACAGTGCCCATGCAGCTTAACCTGACCTACGCTTTTATGATCAGAAACAGCACCTTCCCTCGAGATACAACTGCACAACCATCATACAACAAATGTTTCTGCAGGAAGCAACCTGTAAAACCTCACTGTCATCTGAACAGTGTTCCCAAGGGAGAGCAAAACTGCTGGGCTGTAAGTACTTGTTGTCTTTGCAGATATTTATGCTTACAGAATGCTCCCAGTCTTTAAAGCCAGAGAAACCAGGGCTGCTTCAAGACCAAAAGCAGTTTGGGTCCTCTGTATCAATCACACATCTTTACTAACTCTAAAACTTTGTCCTGTAACATGTAGGCAGATGGTATAGTTTAAAAGATCAACAAGAATCAAGTCCTAGCACCAATGCCTAGGCTTGGCACTTCCAGCACTGTATCATCAGACTGTCAAGATGAGATTGATGTTGGAAGAGAATTTCTTCAGTTACATGAACTCTCTGGCTCCATGAATACCTGCCAAGCTTCTTGCAGCTCACACCACCTCAGAGGTGCCCATTTGATCAGTGCACTGTTAGTATTAGTTTGGGAATATCTTAAGCAGCAGACACTTATGACAAGAAAATCAGCACCAAAACCTCTGCAGCATTTAAGTTCAGAGAAATTCAGAAAGGAATGCTTTGAAAAAGACAAGCTGATACTCCACCTGAAAGCCCATTTTGCTGTCAGCATTGATGCAGCTTATTTCTCTATAGGGCAAGTTTGCATGTAGCCAGCAGAATCCCAAGCCTGCAGCTGTTTCTCTCTTTTCCCCTACAGGCAACCTCATATTCTTCCCAGTCTCCAACTCTAAACTTCTCTGCTTGGAAAGCATTTGCTTGATGAACTAAGTAGTGTACATTAATCAGATACCCCAAGCAACGGGTGGAACTAGAAAGAACAAGGGAGGGAAAGGAAAAACGTTATGCCTGCCAATATTCAAAGGCATTTCCCATGTGACAGGCTGCTCATCTGTGTGCTGTAGGAGGCCTGTGATTTGCAAAGGACCATAAACAAGATCCGCATCTAGGCAGAGCTTTTAGTGAGTAAATCTGGCCCCTAAGGCACTTTATGAGCTACTATCCACCGGAGACTTGGCTGATACACATCTTTCATTTTAAGAAGCCAGTTTTCTATTTGATCCATGGTACCAGGTTTAATACCTTCTTTAATCTGCCAAACCACAAGTCAGCCCCAATTAGGAAGCTTCATACTTCTCAGTAGTGCTGTATCCTTAAAACTACCGAGGGGAAAACTATTCTTAAAAGCTCAGAAGAGAGGCAATCAGTAGAAACAAAGACACATGCGGACTTCTATACAGAAAACTGCTGGTTTGGACACAGCAGATTCAGGAGGCTTTCATGGGAAAAAGGGGGAAGAAGGTCAGCCAGAGCCTCCCCACCAGACCACGCCAGCCTCACTGAAACTTCAATTCACTATTCAAAATGTGAAATGGGAATTCTGTTCCATCATTGCAGTCCTATGCAAGATACCTTCCCAGGCCGACAGAGGTTTCCACAGGCTCCTTGTCACCTAGACAAACCAAGGTGAACCTACTCGGATCACTTCTTCCTTAGACACTTCATGACATTTGACTCAAAGGGAAAGCAATACCAGTGCTGCTTGCTCCAGAACCTAAAACCTGAACAGCTGGTGCCTCACCAGTGATCAGCTGCTGCTGAGATGTGAAAAGGAGCTGTTTATAAACAGCCTCAAGTTAATAACAGAAGTTTTTTAAGCTTATTGAATTCCAAACCTTGATAAACATCTGAAATTCAAGATCAATTTGCAGATCACACGCACATAACATACAAGCATCCACAGTCCTTGAGACAGTAGCTCCTACCACTCCCCTCAGCCACACAAAGCCAAAACATCTGTTATGCAAAGCCAGAGTATGGGGAACCTGGGGTTGATGCCTCCTTCCTACCAACTAATGGTGTCAGGACTACCCAAATGCTTCACCCACTGAAATCACTGCTAGTCACACAGTATTCACAGCAACCATGATCCTTAGCAGAGAAGAGCAGTGCCTCCAAGAGGTTCAGCCCATTCTCTCATTCCCAAAATGCTCAGCTCCTCAGTGTTTCTCCTTTATAACTTCAAGCAAGATAAAGCTTCACAGCCCTCATGGAGCTGAAGCCTTCTACACAGAGATTCCTGCTGCTCTATGGCCTCTGCAGAGAGCCCATGCTCCTTTTGGGGGCTACAGAAATTACACTTAAGCTGAACTGAGAAGTCAGGGATGAAAAGCTAAGTTTCCTGGGTTTCAGAAGTGAATTTCACAATTGAAAAGTAGTAGGAATGCTAGGCTAAGGACAGCCCATCACCTGTGTTACCACCACCTATGTTCCTCTCCATTTCAACAGATCAAAGAGGTTTTGGGCATCTCTCAACACAGCTACCATCAATTACTCCATGCAGCAAACACTCCCACAACACTCCATGCACAACACCCCCGTTGTCATGCCTGGGCCTCTCTTGGCCAGGGCTACCCATCACCCAATTGCAGCTCAGTTCAGAGCCTCCACCACCATCATAGCAAAATAACCCTGGCCTTTCACTCACCCTCACGACATAGTTGAATCTCCTGGAGTCCAGGATAGCACTGGAGAAGTCAAGTCGGTTGAAGGCTTCCCCCAGGGTGCAATAACCATGGCGCTGAGGAAAAAAAAAGCCACAGTCTGGGTCATGTTTTGGCTGACATGAGTCCAGCCCGCACCAGGTAGATGTGACCCAAGGCAACTCAATTGAGCAGGCTCATGGCTACAAACCACGGGAGCAACTTGCAGCTGGAGGAGGCCTCCCACAGAACTACACTTACTGACACCAGGAGCAGCCATGGCCAGACATAGATTGAGGTATTTTCCTCAATAGTGACCAAGATCTGCTCATGACCCATGAATTTACGGGTGAGAATGAGCCACACATTCCCAGGGTTCAATATACAGGGCAAGTTCAGAGCAGTCTCATACAGCTGCTTCTCTCCATGAGCGCAAGCAAGGCGTTGCGATGATTCCAATGATTTTCCATGTTACGACTGTTCTGGGTGAAAGCCAAGAACAGTATTATGGCTTGGTCTGCAAATGGCTGGTTTTCGGGGGGTTTTTTTAACTGAGGAAAGCAAACAAGTCATATTTTAAACACATGTACAGCGAGCCCTGGCTCCCTGGTTGGGGCTTAAAATCATTACTGACATTCCAGCCACAAGCCAGATCTTCCACTTATCTCTGAAGAGCTTCTGTTGATTTATATCAGCACCGTATCTCCCACTGTGTGGAAAAAAAAAAAAAGCCACAGTAGAAAATGGAGCAAAGAACCTATGGAGGCACTCACCTCTTTTGTGCTCCCCTTGTGAACATAGATCCACTTCTCCTGGTGGAAATCTGTTTGGATAAAGACATTTTGCTCAGTTAATCTCCCACCTCAGAGGGCTGGATCTCTGTTCTGCTCATAACACTCACTGCCCTTTTAGTGCAAATGAAGTTATTTTGTGTTTACACCATCTGCACTTGAAACCAAATCTAGCAACTTGCTAAGGTGCTTTGTTTCCATACTCCTTCATTTGAGCCTGCAGCCCTGAGCCTTAGAGAGGGCTTCTGTTTCAGTGACACAGCTCAAGCCTCTAAATGTTTAATGTGCCAGCCACAGATATACCATAGCACCTCCCCTTCTTTGGTCCCAGACAGTAAGTGGGGCTGACAGCCAGGTTCTGTTGTTATTGATTTTATTAACTATTCATTACCTTGGTTACGGGCTTGGGATTGAATGTCAAATTTGAAGTTGAGCAAAAATGTCATGAGACACCAGGCATGTGGGAAAGAGCTTTTAGCAGTGAGGTCAGGCTCAGAGGAACATGCTTGTGCTTGCAGCTAACTTGCTAAAAAAGAAAAACTTATTTGGGACCAAAATTTTCCTATTTCAAATTGCCCCTCCCTTCCCTCAGAAATGGGAGTTGTCCCATCCACTCCCCAGAATAGCTTTCCTGTACCCACCACACACTGACTTGGCTTGCAGTAGAGCCCTTAATGTAAGCAGTTTTGCTGCTGAATCCTCCTCCCATAGGCTTTTGACACTACTTCCACCACACACTGTCAATTCAACAGCTAGTGTAAGGAAAATTATTCTCCCTGTCCTGCTAGACTTCTTTCCTTGAAGGGAATACCAGGTTTCTGGAGTCCTTCCACCTAAGGATGCAGTGATGCCACTGCTGCCTGGTACTGTGAGCCCAAGGCCAACCCATCTCAGTTACAGATGTGCAGACCCTGCACCAGCCCTTTTAAATAGTCAGTCACAGCAGAATCCAGCCAAAAACTGTCATGGTAACATTTGTTTGTTCAGAGAACCAAATACACTGAGGGGCCAACTTCTGGCATTAGTTTCTGAAATCCTGGGGGATGCACAATGAGCTAATAGTAGTGTGGGAATTGTAACTCATTTCCTCTGTGCATGTTTACATTTGTAGCCCTCACATTGAACTCTGGTACCTAACTTCCAATCAGATCAACACAGAACCTCCTGCCCCTGCAGGCTCCCGAGTCCTCTACAGAGCACCATCCAGACCCCTGCTGCTCACTGAGCACAGAGAGATTTCAAACCTTCCATTGTTTTGAGTGAGCTGAAATCTTATTTCATTTTTCACGCACTCCGCGCACAGAGATAGGATCAAAGCTCGCATTCAGGCTTATAGCCTCCAGTAATGTAGATTAGTGCTCAACATGCATATGGAAGGAAGAATAAATTTAGCTTGTTGTGCACAAGGAAGTCTACGGGGGAGGGGGGGGACACCAAACCCTGGAACTGGTTCATTTGAACATATCATAGGAAAAAATTACCCTCCTTCTGACAAGCACAAATGACAAATTTGAACACAACAAGCACAGCTCCTCAAGCAAGGATTATAACAGGGGCATAAATCTTCACGTTAAACTGTATCCAAGTTCTCTACTTAGGTCAAACATGGGCGCAAAGCCCTTCAAGGCACTCTGGAAGGCTTCAGGAACTGCAAAAACCAGAGATATGAAGCATTTTCCATTGTATTGCAGCAACTCCTCTTAAAAAAGAAAGCCCAAATGGACATCTTACATTGAATCTTGGCTCTGTTATTCAGCAGGTCTTTTTTTCTCTTCTTGGCAGCAACATCATAGTTCAGGTTGTTGAAGAGATTCTCTTTGTTGTGATCATCCTTCTTACAAAAGCTGTGAATGACACAAAGCAAGGTTTCTGTTTATTTCTGCAGTCTGCTGAACACTATGTTTCCTGCAAGGAGAGAAAACACACAGGTTTTCACTGGGAGCTCCAAAGCTGCCTCCTTGCAGGCTGCTCTCAAAAACTCCACATGCAGATTTTGCATCCAGTAATGGTATTCTTAAATGAGCCTCTGGTGTCTCATGTCTATGCTACGATACCCATAACAAACAGGAACAAGCAATACAGATTGCATAGTTCGTGCTGCGACACTACTGGGCAGTATTTTCCTTCCTTTCACCTGTTTCTGTCTTTAAGTAGCACCGTATCCTCCTGCTGTAGGTGGTAGATTCCTCAGCCATTCAGACTTCCACAGAAAGACATATCTCAACATCTCTGAGGTCATATACATGCACTCAAAATATTTATTAACAAAAGAGACCCTACAAAACATTCTTTCAAGCTCAGCTGAGGTTCAGACTCAGCTGGTGGTTTTCCAAACACCACATAGTAGTGACTGTACAAATTAACAGCTAGGATCTCTAGTTCAAGACTGCCCATCTGCTTCTGCTGGAGCTCTGCTGTAACTATATGATTAGCACAGAGAGCTATAACCTCTTATTTCCTCCAAGGCCAATGAAAGACTATCTATAAAGAGGATTTGCATCAACATCTCCACATTCTTCAGACCTGCAAATGAGCAGATCCATGTAGCAATGTGAAACTGGGAAGCCCGCAGGCAGTCACTTCACTGTAGCACAGATCCATGGGGGTGGCAGCACCCATCAGGAGCTTTCACACCAGAGGACCGTGCACCCACCATGCTGCCCAGAGCTGTGGGGATGATGTGTATGTGTGGAGATGCTGTGAAGACAGGAAATGCATGCAAGAGAAAGAAACAGACAGCTCCCCCATTGCCCCAGCTGCTCACAAGGGATGGGAGAGGGCTGTCTGCAGCTCTGAGTTCAAGGCAGGGTCCCAGGCACTTCACTGCACCTCTCAGCTGCTGCGGCTGGGACACCCCTGGAGCTCTGGCAGGCCCTTAAGAGTTGCACTTACAGCCCTACGCAAGCTTCCTCCACAACAGCCATGAGGACCTTCACACAGCCAGACCCCTTCCTCCACAGCCCTCACGTTTATACTGCCTCCAAAAGACAACATGAGCACCATACCAGCTCGCACCTCTGACACCTACCCAGCACAAGCTCCTGCAAGGGAATGAAACCTGTGCGACAAGGTTCCTCATCTCCCATTTGCCATCTGTCAGCACAGCCGCACCAGCAGCATACATGGAAACCGAGTGACCAGGTCAGTTTCAGCCCCATGAGGAGCCCAGGCCTCCAACAGATGGGTGTTCTTGGTTTGGCATCTCACATGGCTCCCAGTGCAGAAGAAACTTCCCTGGCTTCAGAACACCAAGAGCCTCAGCTTCTCCTTCCTGCTCCATGTTCTCCTCACAGATAACCACAACTGCAGCAACTCCTGGAGGTTCCACCACCACACGGCAGGAGGAGAACAACAGCAGCAATGCAGGTGCACAATATTCACAGTAACAGCACCAGGATCACCTAAAACTGCAGATCATCTCAGCTGCACATCTCCCCCATCCGTGCTGCTTTCTGGTAGGGGGACCAAAGCCCAAGAACGGAGCACAGCAGTAAGCAAAAAGCAGGTTTGGGATGCTCGAGCTCATATCTTATCAGGGTTACACAAAATCAATAATGGGCCAGGTCAAAGTGCCCCATGCAGTGGTGGAATCCAGGCCCAAGAGCGTAAGACGGATCTGCTTTAAATCTTATGTGTCAACAGCACACCCTTGACTGTTGACTTCCTACTGAATGACTCTGTAATCCGAAACCTCCATAACAACAGCAGTGGATGAATTCCAGCAAGGGAGGCAGATTATCCCCCGATTATGTACTGCCAGGTTTCCACATGCTCCTCCAAGACATCTTGACAGGTTGAACAGTTGGACACCAGGACCTGGCACTGCAAGGACCTCAGACCGGGGCCAGTATGTCACCTGCTCGCCTTTTAATGGGAAAAGGGATGCATAAACCCACAGCAAAGCCAGTATTCCCAACGCAATCACATTAATAACAGCCATTTTCCTACCTACTTACAAATGAGATGCTTTCAATTCTAAGCTTCATTTTAATTCAGAGCTTGCACAAAAGGGAGACCTGCTACATAGACCTCCTTGCACAATAACGTGTCAACAATGGCTCACAGCAAACCCCTGTTTGCTCTGTGCCCCTTTGCCACGGACATTCCTGACCCATCCCTCAGCCCAAACCTAACTAAAACCAAGATGCAGCTCTGAGAAACGGTTGGTTCTGACAGAAGCAACCCGGCCGGAGACCACCAACGCCCACAGTGCTGCTCAGGCTTCCTGCCCGCCGCAGCTCGGGGGCTCGTTGATGTTGCACAGGCAGATTAGTCGAGCAGCACGGAAGCTACATTACTCACGGGCTGCGGAAGACTCATGGCTGCAAACACATCACCCCGCTCCATCGCAAGAGCCGGGAAGCCCCAGGCAGGGCTGTTTCAGGAAGGGGATACCCCTAGATCCCACAGGAGGCTCAGCCGTGGGGCTGCGACTGTTTTCACCCCCCTCGTTCCCAACCCACAACGGGGAGGAACAACGGGCTCTGTGTGTCGACAACCCGGACCGCCGCCGGGGCTGAGGGAGCCGAGACACGCGCGGGGGAAAGCCGCCGAGCCCCCGTGCTACCGGCAGCCCGCTCAGGAGCCGCTCCCGGCCCGCCCCAGCCCGGCCGACCGCAGACACCGCCGTCCATCTTACCGCC
>JAOEHY010035594.1:0-16350 GCA_025447955.1 Psilopsiagon aurifrons
GTAACTTAAAATATTAAATATATAATATTATGTGTTAAAATATATTTAAAATATATGAATGTATTAATTGTAATATATTAATTTATATTTTTATCTATTATAAAGAAAAATATTATAGTTATTTTCATGTATATTTTTAAATAAATATATTAATTATTTAATAAAGCAAGTGTTGTTCCGGATCTCTCCTGGGATTGATGGTAAGTTCCCAGAAGTATGATACCCGAAAGGATGAACGCCAGGGTTAGCTACTGAAATGAGACAGCAGTAAAGAAAATTCCAACCTGAAATTCTTGCTATTTGAGTGCAAAGTCACCTGTCAACAAAATAAGAAAATGAGTTTCTTTATTCATTTCTTCATTCCTACTGTTCTATCAGCTGTACCTGCGTCATTGTAGGAAGACCCTCAACTCTCATACATGATTTTCAAGGAAGCTTTAGCTTAAGTAGAAGCACCTAATATGCAGGGAAGCTAGCCATCTTCCGTAAGAATTACAAACTTAAGGAAAAGGCAAATCCCAGCAGTTCTGTACCTGTATCTGTAACTACAATTGAATGTACTCTGGACTGTAAGTGGACACTGTCATGGAATAGCCCCCATTCAAGCTGTTAAAATCTTTTATTCTTCAAAACAGATTGACCGTGTCTGAATTGCCTGTTGGGAATGGATGTGTTGGGAGTGCTTAACCCATAGACTTGACTGGGAACTGTTTTGCATAGTGTTGGTTGGCACAGGTCAAAACTATGTCAGGAATGCACTCTAGCAATTCAGCAGTGTTGGTGGCTTTGGTGTTGGGGAATGTTTCCAGGTGCTGTTTAATTTACTAGTAGGAAAATAGCCAAGGAATCCTGCTCGGAACTTTGTTACTGCTATTGATCTTACATGTATGGGTATAACACTGATGAACAGCAATATAAAACAAATAGATGAGAAGGTATTGAAATAAATCATGTTTTCATCTGGTTTCAGTTTTGGATCCTGTAGTACTCTTTGGTGGTGTTTATATTCTCCTGCTTGGTTGAACTGCCATCAGGACTGACTGCTGTTTTCTGTAGATCTGCTGGCAAGGGAGAACAGCGCAGCACTGCTCTGCAGCTGTTGTTGCTGAAGCTCTTTGCATGTATGCTATTTGTTTGCAAAACTTGAGATGGGGGGGTTCTACAGTGGAGTTCTATTATAATTAGCCCACTCAGCTGTCAAAGTTGGACCCTAGTCTTTGCTTCCATATAGTTGGCTAAGAAGGATTATACAAGCAACTGTTTTAGGGGGATTTTCTTTATCAGGTTTCTCTCTACCTAGTAGATTCTTTATCCTACAGCGAAGTTGTTTTGTTTTTCTTTGTAATTCTTTCATTTTTAGACTGAAGCTCAGTCATTCATTAATTATAAGGCTGCTCTATATAATTCAAAGGATATTAAATTTCTGTTCTATGTTATAAAATTTTACTCTGTCTTGGTAGTTTGGGTTCTTTTTTTCAGCTTCTAGGCAGTGGACTACAAAAACCACCCTAGGTGGATAATAGGGTGAATAGGAACATCAGCACATAATGTCAACACCTTTTTCTGAGTTGATACGTTGAAAGTCAGGATTTGAGGAGCGGTCCAGGAAAGGCCAGTAGGTCACGGGTGTCCGTGATAGTGTTCTTTTGAGCCTACCAGAGTGTTTAACTCCCCATTTGTTTGCATAGATTTTATTTTTAGCCTTCATCTTTGAATTGCTGTATGAATTTAATGAGACTCTGTTTTTCTATCAATTTAATTGTGACTGCCAGCCTGAGTCAAAAGCCTTTATTTAAGCCTGTGCTTCAGAAAAATACCTTTGCAGCTTTTGTCTGATACAGGCTTGTTAATGAACATCTGCACAGTAAAGTGGTTAGCACTTAGTTTTCTAGGGAAGAATCCCATTTGAACTCTCTGGATTATGTTATTGTTGGCCAGATATAGCAATGCATCTTTCTTAAGGAAAGATGGCTTATATAATATCACTGTGGTAAATAGAACTAAGTGTGGTTTGGCTTATGTGCATTTGGGGTAGTTAATTCATCTGAAACTTCATGCCCCTGATGGCAGTTGGGTGGACAGCATGGCCCTTTCCCTTTTCTAGCTTAGAGGAACTGTCTGTTAAGTGTGTGAGAAGTGGAAGGCTGCATGATATGGGAAGCCAGAAAGGCTGAGGTATGCCAGGGCCACTGTAAATGCAGAGACAGTGGGGGGAGTGATGTGTTTAAACATTTAGCCACAGTTGCGGTGAGGAAATCGCATCAGTCTAGAATGGAATGCTTGTTAATTGCCGATTTTCTGGGCATTCTAGCATACAGGCGTTCGCTCCTATCTTGTTACTTGTTGAAGAGGAAAAGGAGTTGAAAAGGAAAAGCCATTTAATTTTCTGTGTGTGTTTTTAATTGTCCCTCCTGAGACGGGCTTTTGCACAGTCACGTGTTGAATCCAGTGCTTGCAGTTTGTTTTCTGACAGCTGAGCCTCTGTTATCACAGTGCAGCTACTGGGAGGGAAGGGAAGGGTGTGGCTCTGCCCACCACAGGGTAGTCTTGGGGTGGATGGGCTCTGTCAGACAAGCGTGGGGTACTTCTGAAGTTATTGTTAGTCTCTGAGCCTGGAGGAAGAGTCTTCTCTCTCCCTCTGGTATAAGTTTGAAGTGTGACTCCCATCCAGGTGGGTTTCCACGCTTCGAGGCCCCATCTCTCCCCCAGTCACCTCATGGCTATTCTGAGGTTTTCCTTGAAAAAGTAGCATTGGTCAAAAATACTGTCTTGGACTATTAAGAGGAGATGGTCTGTCTTGTTTCATGGAGAAGAAAAATGGCAGGGAAAGTCATACTGGTCCATTGCTGTTGACCTATCTCCACTTGGTTATGAAGGACAGCTGGGTCTCCACTGTCCATTTAGTTTCTAGATTCTCCTGATAGTCATGCTCTCATTTTTGAACTTCAGTTCAATGTAATAGCCAGTAACAGCTGTTCAGTTGTTCAGTTCAAAACAGGAGCCAGTGCTGTTACCAATATGGCTATAGAGTACAGAGTGCTGAGATGAGTATGACCCTCTCAAAAGTACTGAGATTACTTGTATGGGCATGTCTCCCACTGATACTTCCAACAGTGATGGCCACAATACAGAGGTACCCAGTCTCTGTTTAAATTGTCTTGCTTGCATTTTGGTTGCAGCAGCAGGAAAGCACCGAGAATTCAATCACTGTGTTCCTCCATTGTGCTTTGTGAACCTCGCTTAGCTTTGTGATGTGGTTAGACTTGTGTTAGTACCAAAACATGCCAATTCAGTACTAGACTGGATTTGCCAGCAGTGCCCTGCTGTGAGTGTATGGCAGCTGGCCATGTGTGCTGTCTTGCTTTGCTCAGAGCAGAGCTCAGGGAGGCAGTGATGAAGGGTGGCAGCTGTTTTCATTAGCAGTCCTTGCAATGTCATATACAAGCTTGAATCACAGTAATGGGGAAGTGGGAAAGAGTAAAAGAGAAGAATAGATGGAACTTCTTCTCCTGTACAGGAAAAGAAGCAAAGGCTGGGAACACCAAATGCCTCAAACGAGCTCCTGCTAGGTGGTGTATATCCTGGAGAGCCTAGCAAGGGCCATTTCATTCCTTAATCCTTAAGAGGAAGCTTGGTCAGAGATGGATCTCTTTATAACTCAGACTAAGCGTAGTAAAAAATGGGAAAGGTGAGGCCTCAACATCTTTGGGCTCAGCATAGGATTTCTGGGGAAAACCAAGCTGAAAACAGTCTATCAGTTTACCATACCTTCACATATTCATTGCTTAATACACTATTTTTCTGCCGTATGTAATACCCTTTCCCTCCACTTACTTTTCTCCTTGATGCCTCACTCTCCCTGTACATAGCTCCAATCCACTGTCTTAGTGACTGATAGGATGTTCATCATGACTGGTCTGGACTTTGAGGAGCAGGTGCTGTATGGCATAACAAACTATAGCTACCAGGATAACAGTTCTTTCTGTGCCTTGGATCTCAGATGTTTCTTTCCAGAGAATCCAAAACTAAGGCAACCAAACCCACAAACTAATTTGAAGATGTTTTCCATAAGGCAAAATTGATGCATTTTTGAGGCAAAATGGGCATGGTTCTGCTGTTCCCCTTCACCGTGTGATTGTGGAGCTGTTCATGTTTCTAATTTCAGAGCAATGATTTGCATACTACATTACTAAGGTGTGACTCCCTTGGTCCTCTGGTTGCTCAGACATTGTGTATAAAGCAATGCAGTGGCGCCTTAGTGAGGAATGTGCTTTGATGGAGTAGATTATATACATGTTTCTATGAGACAGACTCTTTGAAGTTTTCTTGTCAGTAATTGCCACAACAGGAGGGAACGTCTGAACTACATTTATAGGCCTGTTTTCAGGAGTTTGTCAAAACAGAGTTTCATCCCACTTGGAAGTGTTAAGACGTACAAACATGTGAGATTTTTTCCCCAAAAGCAGACGGAAAAAAAGATTAAATCCCTATATTTTTTTATGAAAGAAATATTTAGGCATATGGAAAGGTTTTCTTTTGACATCATAGAGATGTTTCATTTCAGAGATTCCGAAACATTGAATTTCTTCTTTATCATCTCGACTGCTAAATGACTCAAAATATTTCAGCTTTTAAAATGGAACACAAACTGGTACATATTCTTACCTGACTAAAATTAAGCATGTAGGTGATTCCTGGTAAAAGTGACAATCAAATTGATTCAGTTTTACTGCAAATTATTTCTACAGCTACATAGTAGTGGGTTTTGGGGTTTTTTTGTTTGCTTGGCTTGTTTTAGTTGGTTTGGTTTTATTTTTACCCCAAACCACATTCTCTGAGAAACTTCTATCAAAAATCTTCACAATGCAGTTGGAACTGAAGAAGTTAATAAAAAAATATTCCATTCAAAAGGCATTCACCCATTCCAAAAGTGCTCCCTTGCCAGACTGTGTTGAGAATATCAGATATTATGGTCTTTGGAATCAGAATAGGGAATTGGCTGGAGAGTATCTGTCATGAATTTCAAGTAGTTAGCATTTAGACTAAAAACCCAAAGTACTAGGAAGGTGGTAAAGAAGCACAGTTTTTAATGAAGATGGTAAAGAAGCATCACATTTTAATGTGATGTCAGGGATGAGAAGATAGCCCTGATTTTCCTTTTATCCTATTTTTCCTCTTAAGAGTACCCACATGTGCACAGTTTCTCTCTCTTGGTCTCATCTGAAAATCTTAAAGATGTTCATATGTGTTGTATGTATTCCTCTCAACTATTTTATACACTGCCAGCTATCATAGCACTCCAGAAGTGGTTCAGTGCTCAGGCAAGAAGAATATTTCTTATCAGAGGAACTGCAATTAAGCAGTACCATTTGAATGTGGAATATAGAGTCTGTGTTGAAGCCATTTATAACAAAATGCAAACAATTTAACAAACATAATTGGGAAGCAAAAATAAACAAAACCAAATTCAAAGCAATGGCCCTCTGGTCATGGGCAGGAACTGAATTTGTTGGCTGTCTTATTTGGCACGTGTTAGTTGCTCAGCTGTACATACAGACGTTGTCCACCAGGATTTGGACTGGGAGCCAGGAACTCATTGCTAAGCCTTCAGCTGGTAATGACCTTCCATCACTAAAGATTTCCCTAATGGAAATTGCTAACATTTAGAGAGCTTTTATGGAATCTTTTGTAGTATTTAGTAGAGAATTTTCCTAGGAAAATCTCTTTCAGTCCTGTATTTTTAGAAATCCATTGTATAGAGTGCCCATTAAATTTCTGTAGAACCCTGCTGGGGTTTTCTCAGCTGCAATCTATAGGGTTGTTCTGAAAAATCAGGATTGTAACCTGTCTTCTGACACAGATTCCTCCTCTTAAGCCAGACAGGTCGTTTTGTGTTTCTGGTAGGTCATATTCAAAGCTGGTGCACGATCCCCATGAGGCATTATTTAAGCTATGCCTTTTTATAAAGGTGAGGGATCTGTTCCAGTGAATTTGTTTCTGTGCTTGCTCTTCCATGCTATCCACCAGTATCTTGTTTAAAAATCTCTGCATGGAAAGAAACAAACACAAATAGTGACAATTGGACTTAGACCTCTTTCTACCTTCGCCAACCATAAGTAGTATTACAAGTATCTTGTATTTTGCAGCAGCAGGAAGAGGGAAACATTGGTTTTCTACAAAGTGCTTGTCAGAGTGCAGCCAAAGAGGGGAGCCAGAATGTCAGAAAAGTGAGAGAAGCAGCAGCAGTTAGGCCACAGGATGCAATGAGGGATTTATAGATGCCTGTGTGGGCCTGTTGCTGGTGTATATTACAGTCTTTCAGAACACATTCACTGGTTAATTAAAGCTAAATGCAGATCACCTTCTACTCCTTTCTCTCCCAATGTTTTTCCTTCCTCTTCCTCCTCTTAAGGTCTCAGGTTGCTACACTGACTAGAAGAAGTGATTTGAGCTGACTGCAGTGTTAGGTGCAGATCTATGTAGGGAACACAAAGCAGAAACCGCAAGAAAGAAATCTCAGCTTACTTAGTTTCTTGTAGTCCATTGTTGTATGGTGCTCACTGCCTCCCCTTTGTACTGCTCAAAGAGCTGTATCAAAGGAATTGGATTGCACTTGAGTAGCAGCTGGGAACAAGCCACAGATGTCCTCCTAATAATGCTGATGCCACCCAGGAGTCAGTGAGGCTCAGCATGACAGGAAGCACCCTGTGAGGTCTCTGGGGTGCTCTGGGGCAGGAGGTAACAAGCTAGTCATTGGGCACAAACTCCTTGGGAACAAGGAAGAGGTGGCAGTGTGGTGTATCAAAGAACACAGAGCAGGATGGTCACCAAGGTGCAAGCCAGAGGGCAAGGAAGAGGTGGGAGTGACTTGTAAAACACACGCCTTGCCTTTAAGGAAACCTGGTTGTCTTCTTTCTTTCCACTGAGCAGAGCAATGTGACCCAGCTTGCTTGTCCCAGCAGTTAATGTAGGGCACTTGGGAAACACTTCAGTTCTTAAGTACTGAATATTTTAGACTCTTGATTATTGTAGGAACGACATTTTCCTCAGGATTTTCAACTGTTAAATGTCATGCCATGCACTGGGAACTGAGTGCACCAGTTAGAACCAGAGAAAGACCCCATTTGTCCCTGAGGTACTTCTGTGGACTTTAAAATATTTATAATCTGTCTGTGCTTGGACAATTTTGCCAAAAAAAAGTGCATTTTTTTTTCAAAGTGTTGAACAAGAGCTATTTTAAGAATCTCTCGCACTGTAAAAGCATTTTTATGTAGTATGTGCTTACGAAGGTGTGTGGATACAAGCAGCATCCCCTGGATGTGTTTGCAGTAGCACTTTGGCTGTTCCTCTCATCCCAAAACCACAGTACCCACATTCCCCAAACCCAGCTCTGCTAGCACAAGCCTTCTTCGCTCCCCCTGTTATGGGTGGCCCAGGTATCCCATTCTAGTCTACCTTAGTCTGGCTGGCTCACACTGTTTATCACTTGTGTGAGATATCAGTCCCCTGTGTTCAGGAGGATAGGTAAGTGCCAGCACACGCTGTTCTCATTGGTGACATTAGCTAGGTTGTTAATGCTGGGATTTGAGAAGCATTGACGAGAATGTTGCTACAAGCCATTTGTGAGCCACCCAGTGTCCCTTTTTTCTTGCAGATGGAGAAAAAAAAATTCTGACTTGACAGCATAAAAAGAGAGGGATTTTTATTTTATTTTTTTTTTTTTTCTGGGGGGAAAAATTATATAGAATTATGTCACATCAAGAAAAACACAATGATTAAAATAACTTGCTATGAATATTCATTCTCAGCTTGGCAGATGGATGAAGTGGGCTGAGCATTTGCAGAATATTGTTAACTGAGCTCTCTTCCAGAGAATAACATTTCAAAAGAATTTCCGATTAGGTCTGTTGGCCAAAACGAGAAAGGATTTTTCTCTTCCTTTTTTCTTTCTTTGGCATTCTGAGTTTCCACCTTCCTGCTGAAATGAATTTCTCTCTAATCATAGTTTTGGATACTTCTGAAGCCTCACACTGAGGCCTTCCAGATGGGTTCATTGCGGTAGGAAGAGAAATATTCATTATCATTATTATTATGATTGCTATTATCATTCTTAACTCTTACATTACATTGTCATGATTGCTCTGAACACTCTCAAACTGGATAACAAACAAGTTTCATTTCTTCTGACTGAAATATTTGTCACCTCTGGAAAGGGACCCAGCATTTGTTGAATAGCTTTGTGCTAAGGAAAAGGGGAAAAAATGCATTGTACACATTTTAAAGTTTAAGAGGTTTACTTTACTGGAGTTTAGCTGGTTTTAGACCCAAGGTATTTTGAAAGATTTTAAGGACACAGTAACTAGCAATGGGGAGCCGAGTTGTACCTCCTTTGAATGTTGCAGTGCCCTCTAGTAGCAGTTTTGATTATTAATCTGTACTGGCTTTGAAGGAACATTGCTTTTTTTTATCAACACACTGATAACATTTCAAGTTCTGTCTTCATCAAACCAGGCTAAAACCCCCTGTCTGTCAGGAGGAATGTTGAATGAAATGGCTCCTGTGCTGGTTCATTTTCTTTTCAGTGATTTGACGCAAGAAGACAGAAAAACACAACTTTTTTTTTTTTTTTTTTTGCAAAATTGAAACACTTTGTCCATTTTTATTTCTTGATTTATAGAAATCAGAAGCTATCCCAGTTTTTCACACAACTTGGAGCTGTGCAGTCTGAGAGGGCTAGAAAGCGGTCCAGCCCATACCAGTTACTCCAGTCATGCATCTTATGTTGTGGAAGCAAGCCCTGGTGTGTCTAACACTCTGACTGCACTGTGCACCGTGCTTTTCCTAGGATTCTGTTTCTGGGGGTGTTTTTTGATGTGGTTGCTGCAGTACACAGTGCTGCTGAGCTGACAGTCCAGCAGCTCCTTAGAGAAGGATAGGATTCAGATATTAATAGTGTAGCGCTGGTTTTCCCAGCCGTAGGTGATTGTGGGAGGGCTTTTCTAAGTTTGCTTTCCAGAGCTGTCAATACAAATTGGCAGCAAGGTGTGAGACAAACCTGGAGGCATGTACTACTTTGTATAGACAGGAGTTGTAGAGAAAATACGACCATTTAGAAAAAGGACAGGGAAATACACGTGCATAAGGGGAAAAGAATGCAGCATCAGGGCTCTGTTTCAGAGTGATTTGTTACCATCCCAGCAACAGCTCTTGTTTCAGCTGAGCATGATCTCTCTTGAGAAGAGGAGGAATCTAATCCTGATGATTGATAATTCCTTCAGAATTTCCCCAGTAGGTATCAGACCTGTGACGCAGAAAACTGCTCTGTCCTGGGAGAGCAGATAGGAGCAAAATGCCTCGCATGCTGCTCAGAGGGTCTCTCCACTCACTTCAGGTTCAGCCTGTGAACCAGGATATTTCATTGCTTTGGAGAGTAGAAACGATTGTTTGAGGGCCATCCAAAGAAGGTCTCTGGCAGGTTGATCTGTGGAAGCCAGTACTCTGGTTTAATAAACTCACTACTAACTGTACACCTCTCTGGCAAATGGATAGTGACACATAGTGACCAAGTTTACCGGCAGTGTTGCCCGAGGCTTTAATTGCCTTGCACATAAAGTTATTTATCTCCACATCAAGAGGGTTGAGACCACATTTAGGGAGTAATTACAAAGCTGCCAGAGGGACTGGTGTTTGCCATGCCAGCCAGGCTGTGATTTATCGCTTCTGCTTGAGTTTAGAAAGTGAGCTTTCCCCTCACTTCTTCCCCTCATCCTGTGCATCGTGGCTAAAGGCATCCGTATCCCCCAATTCCCTCCTATATTATCTGTGTAGAATATATTGGGCAGCTGTAAAGAATCAAATACTCTGAGTTTAGTTCTGAACATTGCTCTTACTGCTTCACTCCTGAGGTTTGTTTTAATTCCTTCCTTTCTATTTCTTTTTTAGAAAGAAATTGTTATTAGGATTTTCAGTGAGATTTAGATGATATTTGGGGAGACTGTATTGTACAGGCTCTTGTTCATTTATACTTTTTATAGCAACAAATTCTTATCTTTCTGTAAAGGATTTGAAATGTTTCTGCCTTGCCCATGGGGTCCATAGGGGTTTTGTTTGTTGCTTCCTCATGAACTGTAAGGAAATGCAGTGTGTTTGGCTGAAGTCTTGAAGCAGATTTATCATGGTCCCAGCCCTCGGCTCCCTAGATCCAAGTCCAAGTGCCCTTCCATCTTGGTCTGCATCCCCCTTTTGCAAATCTAATCCTTCATCACCCAAGATCATGTAAAACTCATAAAATGCAGGAATGAAAGGAACCTGACTGACTACTCTGAATATTTACCTTTTTTCTAGAAGCTTCCCATGAAAGAGACTCAGCCATGGGCCCAGGTAGCATGCTGCAATGCTTTGCTGTCTTACGAACTGAAAACTTTTTCCCCATTTCCAAATCAAATCTTCCATTTGCGGTGCTACACTGGTTTACTTTTTTTTTTCCCTCTTTCTCTAGCTCTGTAATGCTGTATCCACTTTGAAATAAGTTTCTATATATTCAAGTCCTGTTAGTTCTGTAGCCTTCTCTTTTCTGGATAACACAAATAGGGGTTTTGCCAGCCTTTCTTCCTGGGAGATGTTTTCTTAAGATCTTGGCCCACACTGCTCTGGGTTTGTCTCAGTTGATATGTCTCTTTCTGGTGCCCAAAACTGGGCAATGGTTCTCCAACTGGGGTTCCTCCGTAACTGTATTCAGTTTTCAAGTGATATTTTCCATATCTTGCGCATTATTCTCCTTTTAACAGGGCATGCATTTCCTTCAGAATATTGCTCTGCTGGCTCCTGTTTAGTGTGTGAAGTGCTATGTGCTTCTGGTTGTTATTATAGGATTACTCACTAACAAATCAGTGACTAGTCAGTCTATATGTGATGTAATTCCCCTCTTAGACATAGCACTTGGCAGCTTTCTGTCAGGTTTCACCTTGCTTGTTTTGAACCAGTTCTCCCATTTTCCAAGATCTTTTTGAACTTAATTCCTGTCCTTCTGATTGAGAAGAACCTCTCGCAGCTCAATGTCTCTCACCAGATGTATGCGTGACCTCAATCTCACTATTCCCCCAAACATCTTATATTAACAAAGCCATTGTAACAAATAATACGTAGGAAATATTGTAAAAGGGAACCAAGACAATACTGTATTTTCCTTATGTTCCTCTGGGTTGGCCTCACTGAGACCTGATTTCTGTTTACCAATGGGATACCTTTGTAGCTCAAATAATTTCTTAAGCTTGTCCATTTAAATGTACTATTTTGTTTTAAGGGTTTCCTCACTTTCTAGATTCATGTTTAGCTTTCTTACTTGGAAATGCCTTTCTGACACTTGGATCATTTTTTCCCTCTCTATGTAAGAGATAGGTATTTAATCCGTATTGCTTCTGATGTTACTTCCTTTACAGCCAGTTTTCCTCAGTTTTACAATCCCCTTTTAAAAACTAACAGCACTTCATCTCTATGGTGGTTTTGGTTTATTTATTTACCTGGGGTATGTGTGGAATTCCTATGGGACAATAACCCTGTTTGTGAAGCCATCATTCTTGTTCAGTGCATCAACAACAGTTGCTTTTCAAAAAGACTTTGGGCTTTCATGTCAAATTGCACTGAAAATAGCCTCCTGCCTCTGTGAGCTCTGGAGTCAGCTGTTGGAAGTGATAATTTATTTAACACATCAAGAAATTACTTTTCTAAACTGTCACCCAACATGACACCTGACTCATTTCTGTAAGCAGATAACCAGTCACCCCTTTTTTCCTGCTTTATTACACTGGTTATTGCTTTGATGCTCATCAACTTCATGCATTTAGTATTTTTCTGTTCTCTTGATCAAGAAGATGATGAGGTAAGCCTGCAAGTATATAGATATTCTTGTATTTGGGGCTTTTAGTGTTTGCTTTATGAATATCTCAAAACATTACTGGGTTCTGTGAGGGTACAGCGCCCTCACCTCTAAAGCCTACTATTCACTTCACGTACAGTTTGAAACCAAAGATTATGTTTTTGCATTGATCTTTGTCATTCCATTAATCCTAATTTTAGCAAGGTTTTTTTCCATTATCCAGCACTCACATTTACCCGTTGTTGCTCAGCAGCTTTTGCAGCGATGTGTATACACATGGTCATTTCTAGTCTTGCCCCAGAACCTCATTTTGCTGAGGTTCTGTTGGAAGCCCTGTTACTTATTTCTGCAGTTGTACCATCTCTTAGCTTTGCTTTTGCTGAAGTTTCTGTCCTATTCCCTGCTCCTAGATAAGTTGTCTCTCTGTTACTGACATCCCTAGCAGATGTCTTTGTCTGACTTGAGTGCTCCTTAGCACCTGCCAGCTTTCCTTAACTCAGACTTTAAGAAAATGCTCTCCAAACCATATTAATTTCCAGGAGCACAGTTGGGGGCTGCTGTAGTTAAGATGGAACCCATCCTGAGCCCACCCTGTCTGCAAACACAGTGTTTGCTTGAAATCCCTGCATTCCTAATAACGTTTATACCTCTCCTGTCTGCTTGAGCTTTTCCTCCCTACAGAGTCCTTGTAATTCCAGCTGTCTGTGAGAGGTAACATGGTGTCTCTCAAATAGATCAAACAAACATATTGTAGAGACCAAGCATATTTTTCTAAGGTGTCTCTTTTGTGCACAACCACCTATTACTGTTACAAGAATGTGTTGTGACCAAGAACCTCTCATTTGTGTCTCCTCTCCTTGCACGTTGGTCTAGATGCTTGCAGAGTGCTATGACTTCTGCTTCCTCCAAGCAAGGTACTTGTGTTTTTCCTTAGTCATCAACTGGAACTGGGTCAGATTCTCCCATCTTGCATCTGGAAAGCTTTTGAAGTAGTATTCTTCATCAGAAAGAACGGGACAGGATAGGAACAATGCTTCCGTGAATGAAAACATCCATTTTTGACTGATTTTCTTCCTCTGTTTCAGTGCTGCTCAGAGCCTGAGTCTCTCCAGTGGGGTGGGAAAGGTGGGTCTGATGGGTTGCATGTTTCCCTCTGCTCTGGGTCTTCCCATTCACAGCCCATCCTGGAAGTGCCCCTTTGCTTTTGAAGGCTGTGAAAATCATGGATGCAGATGGAAGTCTGGACAGCACTTTGAGAAACTGATCATCTAAGTTGTCCCCACCATTGTCTTGACCTACAGTTCTGAAGAACTGGTCAGTACGTGGTGGTTTTGTCTGCTGCTCTCCTGTCACTACTGTATTCCCTTTATGGTTTCTCCCTCTCGCTGTCCACCTTTTTTCTTGCTGTTCCTCACAGTCTTTTCCTGAGGTACCACCATCGTGGCTGGGGGCTCAGCTGTGTCCTGCTGTGGGGCTGTTGGAATCAGTCACAGCTAGCATGAGGCAGCCCTAGCCTCACCTCAAAGAGGCTGCCCCTGCAGCTCCCCATGGCCAGCACCTGCACCCCATGCAAGTATAATAATGACTTATTTTTCAGCAGCTCTCATACAAAGCCTTCACCTGACATGTTTTGTGCTCTTAAAGGGTAAGGCAATTCCTTTTCTAGGAGTAGAAGGGGATTTTGTGCACTTCATTATTTAGTATTGAGGCTTTATTTTAGAGGAAGCAGCAAAGCACCCTCTTCAACTCCACCTCTGACTCCTCCTTGACCCAAAATTTCTTGCTTCCTTTCTGCAGTGGTTCTCAGCTGGAAATTTCTTTTCCATGTACTGCTCCTATGGGAATCAAATGCAGTTGCTGCATGGGGATGGGAAATCCTGAGGACAGCAGATATGACCGATGCATTGGTGGACAGGCATTTTACACCTAGGTAAAAACTGACTGCAAAGGAGTCAAGGTCAAAAGAGCTGCTCTGATGAAAAATCAAAAGTGGTATCTATTGCATTGTTTGCAGATGCTGTCCATATTAAGCCAGTGCCTAAATGAACCCTGATCTACAATCCTAGCTACTTCTGTAAATTAAGAAAGAAAGAGAAACACATCTGTATTTTGAGGTGCTGGAAATAGGGATTCAGAGCTCAGTATTAGCACTAAATCATTTCCATGCTCTCATTTTTCTCTGTGTTTCTCAGACATTGTGACTATAACATTTGCTAGTGTAGCCTTGGGCTGATGTGGCACCAGGGAACTTGGCATAAACACCAGCCACCAGTCTTTAACCTGGTTTATGGGGAAACTCAGCTGTATTGTGCATTATCTCCCTGTCTCTGCACACTGTCAGCGGTAGCATGGAAGAAGCCAATTGCTCCTGCCATTAAAGAATGGGCTGTATTTGCAGCTCTGCCACTGACACCCTGAAGTGCCATTGGAAATGTCATGTTCTCCCTATGGATTTCGAGTTCCTTTGCTATAATAAGGGAATAATCATTCTCGTCAGCCTTTGAGCTCCATTTTGGAAGTTTCTGGAAGCAAAGTATTCTCTAAATGTAAAGCACTCTTTTAATACTATTTATCGTGTTGTAACTGGACCTCTCCCTTCACATAGGCATGTAAATCTCATTTTTCTCTGAATTTTTGCCCCCTTGACTCCTTACTCTCTTTCTCTTTTGGCTCCTACGGCTTTTTCTGACCATGAGATGTATTATTCAAATGCCCTCACGCTCTTCTTATTGCTAATTATATATTAAAGAGGTTCTGACTTCATTTTTGTTCACTACAGAATCTTAGTCCAGCCATGATACTGACAGGGCTGCTGGAGCTCAGAGAGAACTTCTGCAAATGGCACTTCCCTTTTTGGATTGTCAGTCTTAATGGAATATTTGATGAGCTGGTAATAACCCCAGTGCTCCTTATTTGCAAAGTTGGGGGGGAGCAAGAGACTCATACCAGCTTTCATTTATTAATACGTGTTTGCAAAAAGAACATTTTCCATAGACTGTTTTCCTGTGAATGATGGCACTTTCCATCAGCTTGGTCAAGGGTGATGCTGTCAGAAAAGCTGTGCAAAACTTCCCTTGCTACTAGTATGTGTAGGATTCATAGGATCGCAGAGAACATAGTTTAGAAGGATCCTGAAAGCTCATCTGCTTCACCATCTACCTCAATGTGCAGAAGTGCTTAGGGTGTTCTGCTGCCAATGATGTTGCTTTGCATGTGCCTGTAGATGGCTAGAGTTTGAAACGCACAGGGTGGTTTTTATTGAAGTATGTACTACTACTTTGTAAATTCAGATTTGTAGGTCTGAAGTCCAGAAAAAGCTGCTGTACCATCCAGGCCCACCACCTACAGTTTTAGACATCAGGGAATTTTACTGATTCTAAACCAGCACTTTGGCTTTGATCTGTAGTTGTGGATAGCTGCATTTGTAAGTTATTGTGAAGGTTCAGCGTGGCATATTCATTGGGTTTTGCCTGATTGTTTTTGGTCTTTTAGTGTGGAGGATAATGCTGTTCATTCCTCTGTTGAAGTTTGAATTTAAGAACCCAATTTTGGCCTCTGTTTTCTGTAATCTGGGATGCTTATTGATTTTTTTTGTCCAATGAACTTACCAGCTACTGAGATACCGTAGTGATGTATGAGTCATAAAGACCTAAAGAGGACAAAAGAATTAGTAAATCCAATGACATCCTGAGCCACAGATGAGTCTTTGTTCTATCACCTGCTTTTGGAAAATACACCCTAACACACGAATTACAGTGTATCTTGCATTCCAGGGAATCAGGATACCACAGGCAAATGTCTGTGATACCATGAAATGCCAGAGGCTATAGCAGCAAATTCTATTAGCAAGTTCCCTTTCTTTCTAAAGTATAGATCAGTTACATCTTACTGTCTTTCTCTAAGCTTTATTTCCTTCCTCAGTGGGCCTGGCACAGATTGTGCAGTGGCCAGAAGAGTTTATAATGACAAGGCTGCCAGGGCAGTTATACTATGGATGCTAAAATTTGAGCCTGTGTTGATAAATTGAGAGATGACTTCTGAATTTAGAGCTCAACTTTCTCACAGTGAAGAAGTGTTTTGATCTCAAAGGCACACAATGAGCTGTTTTCTACTTTAGAGTCACAGAACAACCAAAATGCTTTTAGTGGTTAGAATGCAGCTGTGCATACTTTGGCATCCAATTAAAAAGGTGAAACAACAGCTCTATCACACTGTAGTCAAATCCCTGTTCTATATCTAGCTGAATGTAGAGGACAGAGTCATAGAATCATAGAATAGTTAGAGTTGGAAAGGACCTTAAGATCATCCAGTTCCAACCCCCCTGCCATAGGTGGGAATACCTCACACTAAACCATGTCACCCAAGGCTATGTCCAACCCTGCCTTGAACACTGCCAGAGATGAAGCATTCACAACTTCCCTGGGCAACCCATTCCAGTGCCTCACCACCCTTACAGTAAAGAACTTCCTCCTTAT
>JAOEHY010035597.1:0-15465 GCA_025447955.1 Psilopsiagon aurifrons
GGTGTCCCTGCCCATGGCAGGGGGGTTGGAACTAGATGATCTTAAGGTCCTTTCCAACCCTAACTATTCTATGATCTTATGCTCTTTCTCAATGTGTGAAATAGTGCTTGACCATTGAGGATAAAATGTAATGACAAAAGAGAAATATTAGACAGCATACTCATGTTCAGAAGGTGGTTGATTTGGAAAGAGCTGAGACCTGGCCTTTTTAGTTGTCCATTTTGTACACTACATGTATTTATTTTGGAAACAGGTAACTGCAGTATAAAGGATGTGAAGGCAGAGTTTTAGACATGGAAATACTGGAGTGCCCTGTGAAATTTTCATGGGTCCATAAGGCTCCAGAAAAAGAAAAAGGTACGTACAGTATGGGGCAATGTTGCATTATCAGCTGGACAACACCCCAGGGCTTGGGGTTGTGTTCTCAAGTTTGAATTCTGTGTCTCAGTAAGGGGCATGTCCCTATCATGAGGTCAAAAAATTTATTGTGAACCTTAAGAATTGTTTCTAAAATACTTTGAAGAATGTGTGTGTTGGGAATTCCATGTGCAGTGTGTTATTGGAGGCATCTTCAGAGGTTATGTGATGACTCTGCTTCGTTTGCTCATTCAGTCTTCCAGATTCTCTCATACTCCTCCATAAATAAATGACAAAAAGGGAACATTAGCCTGGCATCTCAAGATGAATGATAATTTGGCATCAGATGACCTGGGCATGCATTTGTCCAAAATTATTTTAGCCTGAAAGTCTAGAGAGGATTTAAACGCTAGATGAGAGAAGTTTCGGAGCAGCATCTCAGTCTGAGGGATTGTTTATCTGGAATTTGTCTCTGCTATTACATCCAAGGGAGTTTCACTTTCTGTTATGCAACTTGAGTCTATAGATTTTTATAGCTCTTTGTATTATTGTCAACAGTGTATTAAAACTAGGTCACACTAGACACACGTTGTTGTCTGTGTGCTTGGATTGATCAGTTTATGAGGTTTAAGGAATGGAAAGCATGTTCATCCTTATCAAAGAATGTCGAGATCTTTGGCTTCCTGCTGTAGCACATGGGATCATGCATGTTCCCAGATCATCTGGTGTTTGACCCAACAGATGGTGATGCCCATGATCTGTTGTTTTGTATTTCTGTTCCATCCTACAGTCCTGACTACATTTTTTTACTCTAGACTTGTTTTTTTGCTGATGTTTGGATTTGATGGTAGTGTATGAGGAGACATGCAGAGTAGGTGTTTTATGGACTTCTAGATTAAACTTCTACCACATTTTTATGTGGATGTGTGGGGCTGAGCTCAGTGATGCAGGTGGTTCTTCCTTTTTCATGTTCCTCAAATATATTAGTTATGTTGGTTTTTTTTTTTTTTCTTTTTTTTCCAAGTGGAGCATGTTTGTAACAGTTGCAACAAAATTTGTGATTGAATTAATGAAATATAAAAAGGATTCCTTATTTCATTGGGGTGTCATAAAGCTGCACCTTTTAATGGATGTGAATTAGTGTAAAAGGTAGCAAGACTTACTGACAATGTGCATTATGCTGTGCAAGTGTGCTAGCCTGCAAATTCAGCCAGTACACCCTGACATTTAATAGTTTTATTATTCCCTTTTTTTTTCTTTTCTAATGTGCTTTTTTTCCACCGGGCACAAGGTATTTCCTTTCTCAGAATATTATCAGTGTGACTATGTCATAATTGTTCTTATATTTGAAAGTATCTAAGTTATGGTGCATATAATGAACAAGGCTGCTTGAGGTGCATAGCACTGATCCAGGAGTAGTCAGTGAAGACTGTCAAATGCAGGACAGAAGCGGAAATGCTGCAGTTAAGACATTGAATGAAGCTTGTTATGCTCAGTCCTCATATGGGACCAAGTGGGAAAGGTTACCCAAGATTCATATTTATTTTCATAATACTGTGTTGAAAAATCTGTCGCTTAGTGAAGATCATTTGTATTGCAGAGTGAGATACAGTTCTTTGACTGGCTTCACAACAGATGGCCTGTGTGTATATTCTTCCTACAGTTTTCTGAATTGCATATATACATCCTTAGGGACAGATTTCATCTTTTGAAGGTCTAAAGTTTTTTCCAACATCCTTATGCAAAAGATTTTTTTATCATAAAACTCCGATTGCAACTGAGACAGCTTAATGAACACTGCTTGACTGAAGTTCTTCAATAATTTTTTCATGTTCACAGTGGAATTTCTGTAAATGCATCAGAGAGTCTGTAGCTGGTAGGATGTGGGGTGGAGTTTTAGTTAGGATGAGGGATGCCTGTGTTCAAATCAACATTTCTTGGCTTCATTCAGACCTGGGACTTGGAGTGGTATTCTGGCATTTGGTTGAGTATTTTGAATATAGAGCTGTGCTGAGGCATATTTCTCTCATGGTTTTGATGTAACATGTATGTGAGAAAGATAATCTTCATAATCAGGCAGCACACTAAAAGGTTGTAGGATGAAATAAACAAGTTAAGTTTTAATGTCACTTATGGATGAACCCCAGAACTCCGAAGTGTATAAGACAGTACATAAGTGGGAAAGCTGCTTTAATTTGGCTTGAAATTGGGTCTATCAGGAAGCCTTATAAGCAACTTTAACCATATTATGCAATGGAAGGAGACTATTACTTATATAATTGCTGAGTTTTTCATTAATAATGCAAAATTCCCTGCATGTTCCTCCCTCCAGGTGATTAACTGAAGATTTTTCTCAGCAATCTCTCCTCTGTTTTGAAAGCGGTACAATGAACACTCCAATAGATCTTTATTTCTCCTTTAAAAAATGGAATTGATGTGATTAACCTTTATCGTAAAGCTACCATGACTGTTAACATCTTGTATGGTATCCATGCTGAGCGAATGCTCACCTGTAGGGAAGAAGGTTAATGACTGATCCTCAGGCTCTCAGAGACCTAATAGCAGCTTTGCAGTACCTAAAGTGGCAAACAAGAAAGCTGCAGAGAGGCTTTTTACAAGGGCAGGTAGTGATAGGACAATGGGGAATGGCACGTGTTTAGATTAGCTGTCAGAAAGAAGCTCTTTATTGTGAGGGTGGTGAGGCACTGGAACAGGTTGCCCGGAGAAGTTGTGGCTGCCCTATCCCTGGAAGTGTTCAAGGCCAGGTTGCATGGGCTTTGAGGTCTAGTGGAAGGTGTCCCTGCCCATGGCAGAAGGGCTGGAACTAGATGATCTTTAACCTTCCCACCCAAACCATTCAATGATTCTAAGTTGATCTACTGTGGTTTAAATATAGATCTGAGTGCAGGCTGAAATTTCATTCCTCTTTTTGTCTAGAACTACAGAAAAACTTGGGTGTTAGAACCCGCAGTGATATTACTAGACTTGGAAAATAGGCAACTTGGAGTTACAGAAGTATAATTTTAGCAAGATACTGGGATAATACTATAAACTGTAACAGCAAAGCTTGAGTAGTTGATGTAGTTTCCAGAAGTTGGAGATGGTGTGAGGTGGTGGAGATGGCCTCATTGTTTCAAATATGCTGATATTAAATTTTACATAAAACAGTGTCCCCTGATTATGCACTGCTCTACGATATACTGTATGATGAGTTTTGTAGGACAGCCACATATTGTTAGCTGGGTTGCTAATGGCCATGGTGAGATCTTTCTCTGTGAATTACCTTTCTCTCTCTGGATTAGTGCCATTATCTTAACAAAGCATGAAAACTGCTAATTACTAAAACTAACAGCTTACATTTGTGTGTAGCTGTCAAATAAATGTTGTACATAAAACCATGTGTGATGTGTTGTGGCCTTAATTGGCTTTTATTGGTTTATCTTAAATGATGATATGTGCTTAATCACAGGAATGCTTTTATCTGAGTAGTCATGAAGGCTGGGATGCATGAGCAGAATATCTGGGTAAGGCGCAGACTGTGGCTTCCATTCAAAACATTGCTGTGCTCTGGCTATCACATAAAATATCAAATTCTCCAATGTAGTATCTTTTACAATATATTTTTGTAGAGTTATTTCTATGCCAGGTTTTACTTTCTGTGCAAATGGCATAGTAAAAGTCTAATGGGTGAATATTTACTTAGGCTGAAGATGCTTAACAGGACAATTGTTGCTGACAAGAACAGAACAATTAGAATTAGAACAAAGCAAACAAGATCTATAGCTAATGCTTTAACTTTTAAATGCAATTTTTAATACTTAAGTAGAAAAAAATCGGTATGATTGTATAATCAATGCAACTGATAGAAAGCTTTTGAAAAATAAAATATTATTGAAAGTAGTACTTTTTTCAGGTTTCAGTGCCTAATCATTCAGTGCGTTTCCATAACCATGTTTTCATTACTTTGTGCACCAAGCCTTGAATTAAAGAGCAAATGGATTAGATTTAGTGCTAAGCTATTATGATAATTTTCTAAATATCATGTTAAATCCAGGGGTGCATCTGAAGTACAGAAAGTTGCACTTACCATGGTAGTCAGAATTGAAATAGCACCTGGGCTCCAAAATGAGTAACAACTTTAAAACAACAGTTGCAACTTCCATGATCATGGAATCGTAGAGTAGTTAGGGTTAGAAAGGACCTTAAGATCATCTAGTTCCAACCCCCTGCCATGGACAGGGACACCTCACACTAGACCATGTTGCCCAAGGCTCTGTCCAACCTGGCCTTGAACGCTGCCAGGAGTGGGGCAGCCACAACATCCTTGTGCAGCCTGTTCCAGTGCCTCACCACCCTCACAGTAAGGTTCTTACCTGGTAGAGGAGACTCTGCCTAAGTATTCTTCCTTAGATCTAACCTAAACTTCCCCTGTTTAAGTTTGAACCTATTACCTCCTGTCCTATCGCTACAGTCCCTGATGACGAGTCCCTCCCCAGCATCCTTAGAGGCCTCATTCAGATATTGGAGGGCTGCTATGAGGTCTCCATGCAGCCTTCTCCAGACTAAACAGCTCCAAATTTCTCAGCCTGTCTTTGTACCAGAGGTGCTCCAGCCCCCTTATCACCCTTGTGGCCCTCCTCTGGGCTTGTTCCAGTAGCCCAATATCTGTCTTATGTTGAAGACCCCAGAACTGCATGAGATACTCCAAGTGGGGTCTCACAAGAGCAGAATAAAGGGGTAGAATCACCTCCTTTGACCTGAAGTCACAGTTCATCTGTAAAAGAGAGGAAAATTTGATAGCAGGTCTGTAGGGATTAAAATTCCCAATTTGGAAGTAAAAGAAAATTAAAAAAAATAAAAAAAAGTTGAGGCTTTATGAAAAGTTGAGGTTTTATGAATGAGTACTGCCATTCATAAAACATTTCTCGTAAGTTTGGAGCCAGCCCTTCCTGTAGTAGAATGCCGTATAGGATAGGTTGATGAATTAAATCTGGAGAGCCTCACTGCTGTGTACTTTTCTACAATGGTGCTTTGGCTCAGTGGCATGGCCTCGTGCTCTTGAGAGTGTTTTTGTGCCTCCTCCAACTTCTGTGGCAGCAGTATTCAGAAGCTGCCCTACAAAATGGTTTTGTGGGCCATCCTACTGAGAGTTCATTAACTTACTTCTTTGCCCTGTTCTTTTTTCCTGGTGTGGTTGCAAGGGTGATGGTTAGATTGCTTGGGAGAAGGTTGGCTGTCGTCTTGTTTCTGTGCTGGAGCACCTCCAGACTAGTTTGTAGCTTCCTTTCCAAGCAGGGCGACAGGTGCTCCGGTTGCTGCTGCCGTCCTGCAGCAGAAATATAACTGTGTTTTTGTAAAACAAAACGTAAGTAAAATGCTGTCTGAGTTTCTTTCTGAAGTGACTTTAATACTTTGGGCAGCTCAGGGGAGAATTAGGTGTCTATGCATGGATGAAGATTAGTTTAATGAAGAGGAAAACTACAGTCTTTACTCATTTTAGCCTTGCTACTGTTCTTCAAATAAATCCACAGAGAAGTCACAATATTGACAGTGTGCACCTATTCTTATTGTATTTCTTGGCACTTTAGCGTAGAAAGTAGAGACAAATAAACCCCCACAAACCAAATCCAGAAGCAAGCTTTGAAAAATGATAATGGGAAAAAACCTCAGAGAGCTGTGTATTTTGGGCTTACAGAGCAAGCGTTTTGAAAAATTGGGGACTCCAGGGCTACAGTGCTGTAAAGTGAACTGCTGCTTTAATTTTAATTGTCCAGGTATTGAGAAATGATGACAAATTTGACCAGAAAGCAGGGGTTTTGCTGGGCAAAATCTTAAACAAACCCTCCCAAAATAAAGAAAAATTATATATGTATGCCAAGTGTTAGTGTTGGGGGCAAGACAAACTACTGTTTGGCTTTATCCTGTTCATCTCCTTATATGCGCATATTTTGGTTCTCTGACCATGTGTTGGAAGGGGCAGTGTGAAGTAACGTATTCTGTTGCATTTATATTCATAATTTATGCCTGCAGTCTTGAAATAATCTCATCTGTCTTCCACTGTTACTGGAACAAGTTTTGCTAGCAATGAAGAATGCTGGAAGCAATGAGGGATTCTGCTGTTTCAGCTTTTCATTTGTCTTCTGTAAAGAGTGCTTTTGAATAAAAAGATAAATGGGGGAGTGTTGTGTAATATGATTGCTGGTACGTAACCAACCTGATTTTGAGGAGGCTCGCAGGACTCCAGCTTGTCTGTTCAATAGATAACCAGGTTTATTGGGCAGGTAATACATTTCTCTTGGGCGCAGGAAAAGAACATGTCAAACACCTTCTCTTGTCTTTCCAGGCTGTAGATAGTGTCGCTGGCAGCAGGACTGGAGAAGAGCCATAGCTGTGCTAATGTGTTATGGGGAAGTACATCAAAGATGAATGGAGGTGAGAGATCCCTGTGCATCATTCCCTGTGGCGGCGTTTATCTGCCTCGAGCAAAATGCAAATAGAGAGAAGCCAGGGCTCTGATCTCTCTTGCAGCTGGGAATCATTCCTAAAGTGAGCTCAGATCAGGCAAGAACTGATTTCTTGAATGAACCTTTAGCAGGAGGAAGCTCCTGCCCTGCACACCAAGAGTGGTGGCCGTGTCAGAGGCATCCTGGTTGGTTTACCTACACTCGGTCACAGAAACAACTACACAAACTTTAAACTAAGCCAAATTTAAACCATTAGCACTCTGGTGGCAGCAGCATGGCACTCAGCATGGATTACTTTTTCCCCTCTTTTCAGTAGTTCTGTGATTGTAGAAAAGCAGTGCCCTGTACCTGCAGTTTTTCTAGGTTAAACCAGCAGGTTATAGGCTGCACTGCAAAGTGGTTAATCAAAAGTCTGTGGAGAAGTGATTTAAAACTTTTTTTGAAAGGAATTTGTGGGAGATTTTGGCAGCTAGAAACACGGAAAATAAAAATATTTGTGTTGGGCATTTTGCGCGGTTTCTCACCTTGTTTACACTGGAGTAAATCTTATTTAGGATTTATTTGGTGTGAATTAGATTAAAAATCACCCTTGGGGCCTAATTAAGCAGTGATATAAACAGTGCGGAAAGTTAAACACTAGCAAGAGATTTTGCAGATAGCAGGTATGAATGGATGAAAATATGCTTTAGTTTTCATTGATGTACGAATTTTAATTGCACTTGTTGCTTGCTATCCAGGTGACTGCCGCGAGCCCAAGGACCACAAGCCTGCTTGGTGCATGGTGTCTGTATTCCCATCAGTGTCATGCAGTGTGTCCTGAAGCCATGCTGCTGCCCCTGCCTGCTCAGCACCGTCGTGCCTTTGCTAGCTGTGTTTTGTGATTGGTTGCTTCCACTTACACCTCTGCCTTCTGTCCAAAAGTACATATAAAGGCACATTTTTGGTTACTCTAAGTAAGGGGGTAGGATTTAAGGAAATTTTCCTAAAGACTCTTTGTTTTTGCAAAACATTGTACAGACAGGCTCCCAGTTGCATCAAATGCAGTCACATTCTGACTGATCAAATATCTTGCCTCCAAAATAGGTTATTAAATTTGCAATCTCTAATGTACTGTATCCTGTCTTGTTCCTGATACCTGAAGGTAGCTGTGGACAGTTTTAATACATTGTCTCTTCTTTGTCCCTGATAGATGCTTCTCCAGATATGGATAACTTGCTTAAATCAGCATCAGCCATGTTTTGTATGCAGAGGTGGTGCCGCAGGTGCAGGCTGAACCCTTGGCAATGCATCTCATTAACTTGCCACATACTTAGTGGTGGGCATATAGACAAATACATCATTACTATGCTTAATTATGGAAACTACCACTTGCTGAAGCACTGGCAAGATGTGTGTGAATCTAGGTGGACTAGTTTTGTATTCTGTTAAAAATTAAGGACTGTTTCTTTTAACTAAAGTAACTAAAGTTTCTTTTAATTAAACTCCATGAAAGTAATGGGGAGCTTGCATTATAATTTCTGTTTGATTGAATCCTGGATTCAGTGCTTAAAGCAAGAGATAAATTTATATTCAAAGCTCCAGCTCTTTCCATCAAGGAAATTTGATAACTAGACCCCAAATATTTTCTTCTTGTAATGTCTAACTGGTTTGCTTTTAATGTTAAAAAAAGTAAAAATCAAACTGTTTTTGAAGACTACTGATGTAAAAAGAAAAAGTTACAAACTTTTTTAAAAGTATTTTTATTCACTTTCACAATTTAGTTACTGGAAAGTGCTTTGTGCAGCTTCAATTAGGGTATGTAATTTTGTTACCAGTATACTGGGGAGTTAACACCTGATGGGATTGATCCGACGTTGGAGACAGCAGCAAAACCTTGCTGGAATGCAGCAGTTTTTGTAGTTGGGGCAGGTGGCATTTGTTTTGATAGCTGATTTATTGGGAACTGAGGCTTCCACTCCCCAAAGCAGGGGAGAGGACGGCAAGAGGTGGTTTGCTGTACTGAATTGGAGTTTTATTCCCTCTCCTGCACAGTAATGCCCAAAAGGCCATAGCAGTATCTACCTTCTCTGAATCCTGTTCTCTGGTAGGTGCTTTGTTGTTGTTATTACTCTTCTGGTTGGGCAAAAGTGGCAGAGGTTTGTAGGGCACCGAGCTGCTCCTTGCTTTACCATAAAAATAAAAGTGCAGTGGGGGAGTCTCTGAGCAGCAGCTGGTGATGCCATACATTTGTTGCCTGGCTCAGCCTGGGGGTGTTAATTGTACGCCTCTGCTATGAGTCTCATGATACACACATAGCATGAGACTTGTAGCACTCCCACCAGTACTTTTATTAGCGAGCTGAGCAAAAAGTGAGAGCAGGTGTTGTTGGGAAGGTTGAATGACCCATTCCTCTGGAGGCGTGTTGCTTCCATGATGGGGGAGTCCTGTTCTCAGGTCATGATGTCCCTCAGTGATGGTGGTCTGGTGAAGCTAGGACATCCAGCTCCAGTGCTGGGGACCAGAAATAGAGTAAGCCATGCTTCTACATTTTATGTTTTCAGTTAAAATTGAAAATAACACTAAATTAACTTCCTCAAATCAGACCAAAGCCTTAAGTTTAACTTCTGCAGGTCTACTTGATTTTGAGATGCTTGTTCCAGTTACCTGTTTTGAAGGTCTTTATGACTAATCCATTTTATTTGGATTAATAGAGTAATTGAAGTGAATCCTTGCCATATAAGATATGGAAGTTCAAACGTAGGTCGTCTTTAAAAGGGTTTATAATGAACTTTGATAAAATTTCTTCTGATTTCCTCTGGTGTCTTGAAATGCATATTTTAAAAGCTGCTGATTTAAAGCCCAGCTTATATAATCTTATATATTGAGAACTGAAAAGATTTTTTTCAATATGAATTTGGTTCAGCTCTAAAAGTGAGATTATACTGTGGGTATTTAGGAGGTGGAGATACCAAAATTGTGTCCCTCCATATCTCCTTATTCTTGCAGGTGCCTTTGCAGGCCAGGAGTCCTGTCCATTAAACAGTTCACAAAGAGCACATCGGTGCAATGCTACTACATGGTATGGACTCTCTTGCCATCCCAAGATGTTGAGAGGTTTCAGATGAAGAAACCTAGATATTCATTCTTCAGAGAAAATTGGTACTGTCTCTGCTTTGAAATGTTTTGAGGGTTTTAAAAGTTTATCTATCTATTTATTTATTTATTAAATGTGGTTTAACCTAAAGGGAGAGAGTGAACTCCTGTTGCTGGACTCTTGTCAGTAATTTTGCATTCCCTGTTCTGCTGACTATAGGTGTTTTATGAACAGACATACTTGTCAACCAACTATTAGGTGCTTGTCAAGAGTGATAGAGCCAAGCATCACCACTGCTTCGCCTGATTTCTCACTGTACCCTTCTGTGAGGCTGCACCCACTCTAAAACAGTGATGTCTGTATTAAATATTAAGGAATACTGTAAGGTGCGATGAGAAGTCCTTTGAAATGGAGACCTACCAAACTTGGAAGAGATCATTGTGTGACAGTAGGTGTATAGGTTTTCTTGTTCCTGTCAGGGTTTGTGGAGACTGTTGATGCCTTAATGTGATGGTGTTTGGAGCTGTAAGACCAAGTCCCTGTGGAAGGTCAGCTGAAAGGCAGGCAATTAATCGTGCTGTATTGCACAGCATCTTGTGGCAACTTAAATTTGTCAAGTGAAAAACTTTTAAAGCCAGTGGCTTTGGAGGATTGCTCTAACTGTACACTTATCCCATTTCCTTTTAATCTCAGCGATGTTTTTTGGTTTCTTTTTTTTGAATCAGGCTTATACTCATGATGTCCTACTGAACAATTGCTCACAATTATTTCATAGGTATCAAACATTGCAGAAGGAGTATGGTGGTTTGTACTGAAATTGCAAAACAATTGGGTGCCTTCTACCTCATCTAGAAATAGTTGACTCATTAATCTTATTCACATCAATCTCATCACATAGGGGTCAAATATAGGTGGGCATGTCTTGGTGTGTACTCCAGTTTTGACAGTTACTTCTCTTCCTGTAAGTTTGCTAATATTTTTACAAAGATGTTAAGAAGAAAGAGAGTAGGAGATACCGAATAAGCTGTAATACATATACTGAGGAAAAGGAGAAGCTCTGTGGCAGAATTTAAGCCTTTACAAATGGGATTTTGACGAATAGTAAATGAGAACAAAAAAAGAAAAGTATGTGTCCTTCTTTAATTTGCTTTTGCCCTGGTCTTCTGGTTATACACTGGTCAGTTTATTTTCCCTTTGGAAGCGATTGTTCACCTGTGTATGTAGCAGACTCTGCTCCTTGAATCAGATGCTTAGTGCTGTCTTAGTACAAAATAGTTTCTAAGATTGAATTTATTTTCTTCTGGTAAATCTGCCTATTACAAAATACTGCTTTGTACTGTGATTGTTACAATCGTAGAATCCTAGAATAATTAGGGTTGGAAGAGAGCTTAAGATAATTTTTTTCCATCCCCCCTGCCATGGGCAGGGATGCCTCACCCTAGACCATGTTGCCCAAGGCTCTTTCCAACCTGGCCTTGAACACTCCCAGACTTGGTTCATTTACCACCACTTTGGGCAGCCTGTTCCAGTGCCTCACCACGCTCGCAGTAAAGAACTTCTTCCTTATATCTAACCTGAACTTCCCCTGTTTAATTTTAAACCCATTACCCCTTGCCCTGTCACTACAGTTCCTAATGAAGAGTCCCTTTCCAGCATTTTTATAGGCTCCTTTCAGATACTGGAAGGCTGCTATGAGGTCTCCACACAGCCTTCTCTTCTCCAGGCTGAACAGCCCCAACTTTCTCAGCCGATCTTCATACGGGAGGTGCTCCAGTCCCCTGATCATCCTTGTGGCCCTCCTTTGGACTTGAGGTGTTGTAATTTAAATAATGTGTTTGCACTTTTCTAACCATTAGAAACACTGTTCAAGGTCTGGTAAATAATGGATGGAGATGATAGTCAAAAGGTTAATGTTAAATAGCTGTTGCTAACCAGTCATCAAAAATCATTCAGTTTATCTTTTACAGACAGCATGAACATGGGTATCTACATTTCTGCTAAATCAATTTTTATGTTAGGTCTTTGAAGTTGTAGAGCAATGTCTCAGCATTGGTGATGAGTGTGGGAAGGCCAGACAATGGATGGATTGGTGTGCTGGGGCTGTGCACTGAAACACAAGTCTGTGTGTGGTGGAATTCCTTGCCTGCAGGCTGCTTCTGTCAAACCGTGTAAAAACAATTGAATTTGCTGAAGGGAAAGTTTCAGGATGCTTGCTGAGAAATAGGGGGAAAAGTATGTCTTTCTTCCAAGGCCCTCTTTCTTCTCTGTCTTGGAGTGGAGATGCTGTGTGTGATTTGGCTCAGCAATTGGGTGTTGCAGAGCTACCTAATACCTAATAACTCACAGATAATATATATCTGCCTAAAACTGTCCATGGCCACCAGTAGTGTGTTATGCCCATGACTTATGAAAACTAGCAGTAAGTCCTTCAGGCTGGATTTCAAACTGTTAGAAATACTTCCCTGCATTCCTATGAAAGCAAAGACTGATTTAGAGCTTTTTAGAGCTGGAAATGAGTTAATTGCTGTAGCAAGGGATGTCTTATTGCTTGAGGAGCTGGGGGGCTGTTCCTTCACAGAGAATTGCATCTCACACCATGGTTATGGGCTCTCCTAAGTCAGAACATCTTTTCTACCAACTTAGGTGGATGGAGGAGACTGTAGGATGCCTGTTTCAGCTGATATGAGTTAATTGTCTCCTATAAAGGTACTGGTATACACAGTGCTCCTCCTATCAATGGCAGGGCAGTGCAAGCCACAAACTCAAGAACTTGTGTTAAATATAGTTGTGTGGGCTGTTGTTCGGGGTTTTTTTTGATTTTGTTTTTTTTACTTGGAAAATTAAAAAAGTAGAAAAGTAGAAAAGTTTTGGATAAGTATATACAAGCTACAACAAAGAAAGGAACAGTGACTGGTAGAGCCCTAGTTCAGAAAGATGCTCTGCCAAAAATAGAAGAATATAGAGGTACCAAGTTTTTTGTTATCAGTGTATATATAACATGTGGCAGGATTGTCATTAGAGGGCCCTGAATGGTGAAAGGAAGAGGCTTAAACATTTTATACTGCCTCAGATTCCCAGTGACACAGAGGAGGCTGTCAGTGATTTTACAGATGTGAAAAATTCAGGTCAGGTAATATGAAGAGCCGAGTTAATGGCACTGGAGAATATTGATACCCATAAGCAAACTTGTCATGAAAAGGCTGGGAAAGCTTTTTACTTGTTTTGTGCTGTCCCACTCATTTCCCTGAGACAGCCTTGTTTGGTTTTACTGTAGCTAAATGAAGGTTTGGACAAAAATGCATCTGATCTCTAGGTTGCGTAGCCAATAGCAGTAACATCTAGCAGTAAGCCACAGTTCTAGAGATGAGCTTAAGGACTTTGGAGAGGTGTATAAGTTTGGACATGTCATTGGTAGTCAGCATTACTTTTAATCCAATCAACTCATGAAAAAGGTGTAAAAATAAAAAAATGCTAACTGAGAAAACTTCAGAACCAGATCCTGTTTAGTAATGTTGAATTGAAGGGAGATGCCAGTGAAGCAGGGCTAGTCAACTGCCGGTGTTTTGCCCAGCAGAAAACTGAAGGACAAATGCTTATGCTGCCTGATACTGATGTGGGAGTCATTGGCAATTACAGATATATAAAGAGACAGACAGGGCAAAGCAATGAGAAAATCAGTATGATTTTGGATTCTGGAAGTTGCCACCGCTTTATGGAAACAATGGTGTATGTCTCTAATTAGAAAGGGGTAGATTCAAGATCAAAGTAGATTATTGCTCTGTGCTGTGGAGCGATAGGTGATAACACATGTAAATTGCAATAGTGCAGGAGATGGCTCTTGATGTTTCCTAAGGTCTTCACAGCAATGATAGCTTGAAATGAAAGATGTTAAGGTTTCAGGACATAACACAACCTAGACAAATGAATTTTTTTCCCAGTGATGCTGATATTCAGAGTGGACTTGCAGCCCAAGACCTTAGAGACTGATTATTGTTGCCAAACTCAGATCATAGTTTGGCAGTGTCCATTTGGATGCTCTGTATTTTTTAGTTACAAAGGGCAGACATAGTCAGGATTCTTGAGGACAGGTTAAGGACACTGCCCATCAGGGCTTTCTCAGACAGAATATCTGAGCGGTGTCATAGAGATTTGATATGGAATAAATTAGGACTTCTGCAAGAATGCAAACCAGCAAATAATCACCAAAAGATTCTGAATCTTGCTTCAGATTTGCCTTGTGGTTCCTTGCTCTCAGTGGAGGAAATATATTGCCAGAAATGCTGATGTCGAGTGGATCATCTGTGTTGTTATAAAGCAAATGTTTTTGAGTAGCTAAAGCAAGCTATAGGCTGTGAGTCTAGTGAAACATGTATCTGGAAGATGATGCATTATTGCTGTTAAACTTTATAAATCTTTTATAGTGTGGTAAATGGGCTAAAACTAGCTAGGCTGGAACAAGTATGTAAATTAAAAATAAAATGGAAATTGAGGAGGCTATAAGTGAAAGCAGAGATACCTATATTTGAGAGAGCACATGAGAAGAGTATGTTTCTTGTATTACATTTGCATTTGTGTAATCCATCTCTGAGAACTGGGGAGATGAGGAATTACTAATAGTCTTGGCTGGCTTGGCAGCCAGCTCAGGTGGGGCCTCAGGCAACCTCTCTTTGAGAGGAGAGAGGCATTGGAGATAAAAGCCAAAATTATTCCCAGAAGTTCCATCCCTAGGAAACAGTATTAGGTGCCCAGCCCCGACCACCAAGGGATGTCCTGGTCTCCAGCTCTGATGTGGTGTGGGACAAGGTGGTGGTGGAAGGGGTCGGTTTGGTAACAGCTCAAAGCCGCTGAATTCATCTTTGCAGCTGACAGCTTGGAGATGCTCTAGAAGGAATCAGTGGCTATAGACGGATTAAAATTTCAGATACACTTTCATGGTTTTCCTTTGTTGATAGGCTTACAATTTGACCATTAAACACGTAACCTTTGCTAGCATCAATATGACACTTCTTTCACTGCCTGAAGCTGCAGGTGTAGTGGTGATGGGCTGTTCTGCAGCAGGGACTGTGAGAATAAAGACCCTGGGCCCACTGTAGGAGAGGATCTGGTTCAAGACCATCTTAGGAACCTGAATGGGCACAATTCCATGGGACCTGATGAAATCCATCTGTGGGTCCTGAAGGAGGTGGCAAATGAAGTTGCTGAGCCACTGTCCATCATATCTGAAAAATCATGGCAGTCAGGTGAAGTTCCCCATGACTGGAAAAAAGGAAATATAACCCCCATTTTCAAGAAGGGGAAAATGGATGACCCAGTGTACTACAGAGCAGTCAGCCTCACCTCTGTGTCTGGCAAAATCTTGGAGCAGATTCTCCTGGAAGGTATGCTGAGGCACATGAATAACAAAAATGTGGTTGGTGAGAGCCAGCATGGCTTCACTGAGGGGAAATCGTGCCAGAACCAAATTGATGGCCTTCTATGATGGGGTTACGGAACTGATGGACAGGGTAGAGCTGTTGATGTCACCTCCCTGGACTTGTGCAAAGCATTCAACACTGTCCCACATGACATCGT
>JAOEHY010035599.1:0-13809 GCA_025447955.1 Psilopsiagon aurifrons
ACGCCGGTCCCGAGCCGCGGCTGCTGCCGCCGGCCCCGGCTCCTTCGCGAACCGACCCAGCGCAGGGATGGGGGGGGGCGGCACAGGGCACCCCCCGGTCCCCGCCAGCACCGAGAGGCGGCCCCTGCGCACCCTCCGGCACGGCTCCGCCTCCGCAGCATCGCCCGCGGGTGGGGAGCTGCAGGGGGCTGAGAACCCGCGGGGCTGCTCCCCCATCGCCCCCCCGTGCAGACCCCACATGTCGGGTCCCCAGTTCGGGAGTAGCGCATCGGGACAAAGCAGCTTCAATCACCTTTTACCAGGGGGGCACCCAGGGAGCACGCGGGGGATGCCATGGACTCCACGGCAGCAGTGCCCACCCGGCGGGCAGTCCTGGCCTGGGCTGGGTGATGGCGTTGCTGGGTGCCCATCAGCCCCCTCGCTAATTGTGCTGCAATTAGTTGTAGCGTTATCTATCGCTGCTGGTGCCATAAAGTGGCTGTGACCCTCATTAGGAGCCCATAACCGAGCATCGTAAAACACCGCCAGGCTTCGAGCCAGAGTTGGAGTGGCCCTAATCCGACCCATAAACACTTTGCCTTCACTTTCCCCATGCTGCTGCCTGCACCGGGGCAGGCAGACCCCACTATACCCCCGCCCTGCTGCCCACTGGCCACACCTGGGCGCTGGAGGAGCCTGGCCTCAGGACCTCAGAACCAGCACGGTCCCCAGGCACACCTTCCCATGAGCATCCTGCTGCCAGCAAGAGGGGACAGGGTGCTCAGGGTACATGGGCTCCAGAGCCACTCTCCCTTGCTGCCATCACCCTCTGCTTCGCCATCTTCCTGCTTTCCAGCAAAACCTGCTGGGGCCATGGTGAGTCTCACGCACAGCCTTGCCCATGCTGAGCATGGATCCTGAGGTTGTGTGAGCAGAGTGTGGGTATCACTGTCACCCCTCACCCCAGACAGCCATGCCAAGAGGGCCAGAGCCTGGCCTTGTCCATGTGAAACCGGCAACTTCCACCATGCCACGGTTTCACTGCAAGGTGATTGGTACTGTAATATCCCATAGCACCACACACCCCATGCTGCTTTCCCCCGGGGTGCAGGTCCCCACACCGCGGTGCTGTCCCCCCGGGGCACAGGGGCACCCGGAGCAGCCAGGGCCGGCAGCCCCCGGCAGCTGTTCATTGCTGCCGGCGCGTGAAGCGACGAGAACATCAATTTCACGGTGCAGTGGCCGCCCCTGCAGAGCCGCAGCGTGCCGGAAGCACACAAAAATGTTGGGTTCAGCTCAACTCGAACCGAAACCAAATTAAAACCAGAGAGAAGGGGTTTGTTCCCAGCACTGGGAATGCCGGGGGGGAGCTGAGACTCAAGGGAGCCTGTGGCAGCCACAGTGTAGGATGGGCATGGATAGAACCCTCATACCCCAGCGGTGGGTACGGTGCTGGGTGCAGCACGGCACGGGGACTGCTGCTGGCGCCCCATCCTGTCACACCAAGGGCCACGGTGATGCTGGTGCAGGCTGGGCCGTGGCAGGGCTGTGCCGCAGGCTGCTGGGAACCGGTGGCTTCCCTGCCTTGGGCAGCGCAGGGCCGGGCTTTGCCTGCCTGGCTTGATTTATAACAGCAACTGACAGCAAACAAAAAGCCCTTCACGGCAGCGCAGCCACACCGCCTGCCACCCGCTGCCGGCAGCACCGCCACGGCCTCCACCATGCCAGCAGCTCAACAAGGGGGGATTGTGCCAGTGCCGGCACCCCTGCTGTGGTGCTCCCCTGCCACAGCACCCTCCTTTGCTGCCCCTGCTCCCCCAGCCCCGCAGGCTGCCCCCGTCAGCTGCGGTACCACAAGGGACACGTGTCCCCGCAGTCATGAGCCACAGAAGGCGGGAGCATCTCCCAGGGCCCCGCAGATGGGGCAGCGAGTGGCGTGGTGCCGGGCAGATGGGGCCGGGGACTTGCTCTGCCCCATGTCCAGCCGAGGGGAGGTGAGCCCTGGGGAGATCCTCACCTCGCTTACACGGCCCGGGCCCCGCAGCAGCGAGCACGCTGGGCGCCGGCGCGCTGGGGCTCCATCCTCCCGCCCCTGCCCCTTCCCCCAGGCAGTAAATCATCCCCGCTCCCCTCATGAAAGGGCCGTGTATGCGCTGCCGGCTCAGGGAGCCTGGCTGGTGCCAGCAATATTGCTCTTGGAAGGCAGCCGGGGCTGCGGGAACACAGCCGCCCCTTGTGCCTGGCCCCAGCGCTCGCCGCCGCTCCTGCTGCGGTGGCACCTGTGGCACCGCGGCTCCTGGGGGGGCCGGAGCCCGGGGGGCTCTTTCCTCCTGGAAGTTTCTCTTGGCCTCCCCTGAACGGCCGCTGTTTGGGGCTCCCTGTGCCCCGTACATGCACAGAGCCGGGCGCTGAGGCTGAGCACGCTCATGCCACGTGCTGGGGAGATGCAAACCCCTCGGCACTGAGGGGTCAGGCTGGATGCGGAGCACACGGCTCCATCCAGCCCTGCTGGCCTTGACACATGGTGGCTTCTGGTCCTGGCCACAACCCACTGCATCAACGGGGACCTGCGGAGGCAGGCAGGGGCCAAGCCAGAGGGGCAGGCAGGATGCTCTGCAGGGTCCAGGTCCTGCTCTGGAGGTGAGCACCAGGGCCTGGGGCAGTGCTCACTCCCTGGTCTCTCTTGCCTGCCCATCCTTATCTCCGGCTGGGAGGGACCGATGGAGCAGCCCGGCCCGGTTAAGGTTTAACCAGGCAGAACTGGGCAAACATGAATGTGCTGCTTCCTCTGGGGAGCCGAGAATGTGGGGCCCGGTGTGGGGGCTGCGGACAGGGACAACAGGGACCCTGGGCTCTGGCCAAGCCCCCAGCACAGCACAGGAGCACTCACAGATTTGGACACTGAAGGCTGTGCTGAGAGCACATGGGCTGGCGCTGGCCTGGCAGTGCCATGCCGCATCCCTGCTGCAGCACTGCTGCCCCTGCCCATCCTGGCAGTGCTGGGAAGCACTGGGGCTGCCATGAAGCCAGGACTGGCACTGCTCCCCTTGGGGATGTGGCACATTCCATGCGCTGAGCTGAGCACCATGGTGCCCATCCAGGGGCTGAGCAAGCAGGAGGTTTGCCAACCAGCCCTATCCCTCTGTTGCACCGGGCTCTTCCCTGAGTGATGTGGCAGCAGCAGAGGGCTGCGATGCAGGAGCGGGGCCACCCCGCTGCTCCCAGCCCCTAACCGCGAGCAGGCCCCGGGCCCTGCCTGCACATCTGCACCTGATTTACTCACTGGAGCCAGCGGGGCCACGGGGGATGGCAGCGGCTCGGGCTGCAGCCAGGGGGGACCCGGGGGAGCAGCGGCTCCTCGGCCGGGCAGGCTCCATGGAGCTGGCTGCGGCACGGGCAGGGCACAGCGCTTCCATGGAGGGTGGCTCCGTGCCCTGCGCAGTGCCCGCCAGCAGAGAGGCGCTGCGGCTCGGCCCGGCCCGGCGCAGGCAGACAGAGCCCCAGCCCGGTGCAGGGCTGCATGCAGAGGCCCTGGTGGGGAGGAGCGGGACCGGGCAGCCCCGGCCACATGCAGGCAGGACACGGGGCTGATGGCTCAGCGGCATTGGGGCACAGCCTGGGGACAAGGGCCACGCTCCATCCTCAGCCTCTCCCAGCATGTGGGATGGCTCTGGTCCCACAGCAAGGCTCCCGCTCCTGTCCCATCCATTCCTGGGGGTGTCCATGGGTGCTGGGGTCCCTTCAAGAGCCATCCAGCAGCAGGGTGGGCAGCCATCAGAGTGGGGACCAGTGACTTCGGCACACACTTGGTCTGCATGCTTGGAGCAGAGGGATGGGGCTGGCATGGACCCACCATGGGCACTGCAGCCAGCAGCACCACTGGTGGGAGCTCCTGGTTGTGGCTGCCCTAGCACAGGGGCCTGCCAGCCACCCTGCTGCCGGCAAAGGGGACATGGCAGGGGTACAGGCAGCACCACAGCCACCACCACAGCCACCAACTGCACCTGTCCCAGTGAGCGTCTGCACACACGGAAGGTCTGGGACGTGCCACAGCCCTGCAGCGAGGAGAAGGGGTCAGCGAGGGACAGGCTGGCAGCAGCTGGCACGCTCCCCAGCAGAGCCGTGCGCTGCAGGAGGCAGACACAGCCGGTCCCTCCCCGCACTACTCACAGCCGATGGCAGTGCCAGCACAAGGCCCTGCACTGCTCCTGGGGACACCGGTCCTGGGGACACGGGTCCCATGCGCTCTTGCCTCCCAAGCCTGCCCCAGCAAGCTGCCCTCCAACAGGACAGCAGCAGTGCTTGCCATCACACTGCTCTGGGAGCACAGAACAGCCCAGCATCAGTCACGGGTGTTTTCGGTGCAGGCTGCTGGTGCACAACAGCTTGCACAAGTGCCAGCAGCCTCCCAGCCCAGACTGTCCTGTCCTTCCCTTGGTGGCTGCGGTGTGCCCAAGGCCTCATGACTTGCCAGAGCAGCAGAGAGGAAGGCACTTACTGTCTCTGTCTGGACCTCAGGGTGCCTCAGGATGACAGCAGGGCCTGGAGGGCAGATGAGAACACAAGCTTCCCGCCCCTCCCAAATATTTTAAAGGTGTCTGCATCCTGTTCTTTGCTTTGAAGTATGGCAAAATCCCAGGAAAGGCTCTAGCAGAGAGACAGCACCCAAAAGTAGTAATAAACACTCTATTTGGAGAGCTTCACCTTAGGGAAACAGCAGATACATAAACACTGTGTACAGGGGAAGGCAAAGCAGTCAGTACACAGACAGGAGTGACACACCGGACTGGGCAGTGCTGGAAATGGGTCCCTCTTGGTGTCGATGCACAGCACATCTAGTGGGCACCTGCCCTGGTACAGCAGGATGAGAGCGAAGCAGCAGAGATCGGAGTTGGAGGCCATCCAGGGCTATCAGGCACGCAGTTTCCTTCAGGTCATCACAATTTTCTACTCGCTGATCAAGGTTTAAAAGGACTCCCTCTGTAGCAGGAGACTAAGGTCATGCCTCAGCAGCAGAGCAAGCCTGGAAAACATTAGGAAGGCGAACCCAGACCAGCAGGAGCCTGTCCTAAGGGAAGATGGCAGATTCTGTGCAGGGTAAAGGAAAACAAAGCTCATGCATAGCCTGGAGTGGGGAAGGGAAGGCAGGCACTCCAAGCACTGAGATTAGCAAACAGCTCGCTCTCCCCTTACTTAACCTGACCAGCGGCTTTGGGAAGTGCCTCTCCAGCACGGCTCAGCTGCTCCCCTGGCACACAGCCTTCGAGCTGAGGGCCCAGAGGGTCCTCCAGCAGCTGCTGGGGCCAGGCAGGAGGCAGCAGCCTGGCTCAGCCTGCCCTGGCATGCTGGGGCATGGGATGCTTGACTCAGAGCACTGGCACTGAACACAAGAGCACCCCAACGCCTGGACTCCTGTGGTGGGCTAGCAGAGAACAGGCAATGCTTGAGCTTAAAGCAAGGCATCTAAAGAACTCGTCCAAAACACACAGCAGGTCTCAGGTGCTGCCCTTCCTTCTGGGACCCTTTCTAACAGATCTGGTACATTAGCACCATGAAGAGACCATCAGTCTTAATTTCTGGGTTTGAAATACAGAGCACCCCTTTTCTGGGATGGTAGAAACGTGTAAGAACTTTTGAAGAGAGATGGGCAAGCAGTGTCTAATGAAGGACTAACCAAGGCAGGATTTTTGTCAGCTCATGATTTGACTATGCTATACCACAGTTTTCTGCTGCATCTAGTTTTATTCTCTTTCCTCTTAAACCCCTCCTTCCCCAGAGTATTTTGGCAGCAGTAAGGAAAATGCTGCACTTCCAAGCAGACCCTGACAGAATTAAGAGATGAACTCACCCTGCTCTACCTTCCTCTGCTGATTGCATTCAGACCTTGGAGATCTCCACCGCTGCCAAGTTTGGCTGCGTTTAAGTCACAGGGGATAAAGACACACACCGTGAATGATCACATACACCTGTTTCCATAGGAAACCAGGCTGAACAGTTACTTCCTTCCATGTGGAAACCCTCAGAGCAGAGGGCTGGGGTGAGCCAGAAGCTCTAACCCTTCTCGCAGCCCTGCGCTCCCACCAGCGGCAGTTTACACACCCAAAGTTGTTACTACATACGAGACAGACCCAAATAACCCAGCTCCAGAATCGGTGGCTGTGAAAGGCTCTAATGGCAATCAGTGACTCATGAAACCCTGCACACAAACCCGACTGGAGGAGGCACAGAAGGAGATGTCACACTGGTTATTTCCTATTTTAACGTATACAAAGCCAAGCAGCCTGCACCGTGTCCCATCCACGCTGCTCGCTACAGTCTAGAGGAGCTCTCCTCCAGCAAAAGCCACCTCTGAGCATGGGATGTTGCCCTCCAGGTGCAGGAATCCATTATTTGCTCTGGTGAGGGAGGAGGTGGCCACTACCAGCCTGCTGCCAAACCCTCCTTTAACCAGGTACACACTTCCTCTCACACCGCACCCACCTTCACAGGAAGCAATTACACAATGAAAACTACTCTAAGGGAGTGAAGTATTTGCTGTCTAGCAAGTCTCTTCCAGCTGGATCCTTTTCCTGACAGATTCAGTCCCCGTTCTGCTCAACGGGTGCATACAGGAGGGTAGGGCTTTGATTATCCAGAGGGATAATGAAACCATTGTGGGCTGGCAAAGGATGTGCGTTCTTGGGCCACCAACAACTCCAAGAACAGTGCTGCAACTTGCTCTAGAAGTCTTGGCTGAAATAACTGTAGCCTCCTGGGGCAGTTGACTCTTCCCGGACATACTGCTGGGGCTGGAACGGTCCAACAACCGACACTGCTCCTGGCATCCTGGGCATCGAAGGGAGCGAAAGGAAGAGAAGGGGGAAAAAAGAGACAATGTCAGAAGTGCTCTGAAACCTGCCAGCTGCAATCAGTGCTCAGCAGGCATGGCTGTCAGCAGAGCAACAGCCTACTGCAGCCAAGTCAACAACCTGCCAGCAACAGCTTCCAAGTCCATCCTTGCCCTCCGTGCCTGTGTGTAAACAGGCACCTTTAGCATGGCAGAATGAGGTACCGCACAGCTTGAGGACTGTTATAGAGCTGCTATTACAGAGCAAGTGTCCTGCCTCTCTCCAGGCTGCAGGAGCTGGCCTGGAGCAGGGCTGAATGGCTGGATCCAGAAACAGGGTTCCAAAAGGGAGTTGTGTGGCTGCAGAAACTCAGACAACATCCATGTTCTTAAAGGGCACATTTATATGTGTGTGTATGTTGGGAACATCCTCTGTGTTATCCGTCTAGAATGGGATACTTGCTATTCACTGATCCAGTTGTGCCATTCAAGAGCCAAAACTTGCCTGGGCTGACAGATGGAGCATGTGTCTTCCAATCAAGTACTTCAGAGAGCCAAGGGAGCATGGGGCTCTTATTCCACAGACAGGCAACAAGAGATCCCAGTTTTCCTCCTGTCTTCCCTGGGAAATTTGGCTAGGAGTCTGTCCTTGCTTCAGGAAGGATTTTCCCAATACTACTTTCTTCTACGCTCCTCTCTAAGCAATCCAAGCTCATTACTGAGCCTCTTTCAGCAAATGCTTTGAAATGAGAGATCTGAACTTTGACAGTGTCCAGAACAAGTATTTGTTGTATTAACCATCTGGCAGCCTCATTTTTCCTATTTTATTAACCATGTATGCAGGGATGCCATTATTTAACTCACCAATTGTGACAGTGAGCTCAGGAAGATAGTCTTGGTTCTGACTATGCGCCAAATTTTTAGATGAGCAACCCTAAGAGAGATCAGAATGGCAAAAAGATCCCCCCTGAGCCAGACTTTAATTAATTAAAGCCTCAGTTGTTACAGAAACCGTGTTTAATGGTGGTCAGGCTGGACAAGCTCCCTGCAAAGGTCCACACTGTGCTGAGCTATCAAGAACCAAAATCAGCTGCAGGGAACTTCTACTTCAGCAGCATCCCAGAGCTGTCTGCAGAGGGAGCTGCCGAAGTGAATCGGTTTCAGGACAAACAGCACAAGCTTGCACAAACCCTGGCGTTGGGATTACAAGTCAGCTGGAAATACGCATTGAAAACTGCATTTTAAGTTATATATGTCACTGATTTGAACAGTGAGGCTGGAAACACTCTTAGACAAGAAGGTTACTTACTGATTCTTGTGTTTGAAGCCACTGATGTGAGCTTGGTACTGCTCTATGGAGTTCAGTACTATGTTACATGTGCTGCAGGGGTACCCCTTCCCAGCTGAAACAGACAGCAGTATTAGCACACACAGCTAGCCAACAACTTGGTGCCTGAGTTAGAAACAAGTGAGATAATCAATCACTTGATGTGTTAAACAACTGCTAAACTAAGACAAAGAGCAAATCAGGAGCCAGACTAGATGGGGAGGTCGCTGATCCCCACGACCCCACCTCACAGCCAGTCACTGTGAGAGAATCCCTAAGCCAGAAATGCTTTCCTGGTCAGAACATGGATTTGTTTATCTATGAAAGCAAAGACACATTTCCTATAAACAGTTCAGAGTACCAGACATAGTAAAAGTCTCAGCATTAGGACACTAACCCTGATGATACACTGCAACAACATTCATCTCCCAAATTCCCACTCTTCCTGACCTGTACATCTCATAAACAGAAACTGAGGAAGATAATTTGTAAGCTTGTAGTGTTTCAATTAAAAAAAGCAGCCAGAGGAGATTACACACAATGTGCAGCTCCACAGTGCAGCATTCTGCTAAGCCTTGCTCAGGTGCCAACTGAGAATATTAAGCTCTCTCCTCAAGCAGTTTGGTTACACTCAGAGTATCAGTTAACTGCCAAAAAAAAAAAGGTTTCCAACACTAGTAGTACCAGACAGATCAATGGTTTTGTGTAACATGACAACTCCAGCTGGAATTAAAGTTCAGGAGGTCACAGATAGCAAGCAGGCAAGCATGGCAGCACAGGAGTCTGTAACAGGGGAAAATCCTGGCAGTTGTCCTCAAGACATTAAGTGCTCCTGTATCTGGGCTCGCTGGGGAAAGGCTCTTGCCTGTCTTGCAAGGAAAACAGTTCCTTAAGGTGAAAGAGCAGAATCACCCCAGGGGTGCAGAGCAGCATAATCACCGAGCGAGAAGCACAGCACGTGATGTAGCAGACATTTCCCCACTTGTCTGCTATACCTCAGGAAGGTTTGAGACTCCAGTGAGACATCCAGCTCTCAAAACAGAGATGGACTTGGGCAGGGAAGGCGGGAGGAGCTGTTACAGCCCTCATGTCTGTTGCCCTGCATGATCAAGTCAGGATCTCCATGTTGTAAATATGGCAAACAGCAGTGTGCACAGAGTTGTCTAAACTGCCCCCCTGCACCCCAAACAGGCAGCTCCTAGAGGAGCTTTAAGCAGACAAACACCTTGGTGTTGCACTGCAAAGAACACATCTTTACCTGCTGCCAGACAGGTCCCAGCAGAGAGGAGTTCAGGGACAGGCATGGCTGTCAGGACACAGAGGTGGGCAGAGAGAGCAGAAGAAAAACACCTCTGACTGCAGCCCATCACATCCAAGCAGCCCCTGACTCCAAAACCTCTCCTGAATGGCCCAAGGCCCACGGAGCTGCATCCTCAAGTACTGGGGTTCTGCTGGCACTTGATGGGACACATCCATCAGGCAGGTGAGGACACTGCCTACCTGCCCGGGCTGCGGCTCTGCCACTGTCAGTGCCTGACTCACGCTGATTGGAACCATTCATCAGAGCTCACTAATTAGGTGAAGAGCAGATGGGTACTGCTGGAGAGCGAGCACCTTCCATCTCCCACACGGCTACATGAGGTGGGAAGCAATATTACTTGGATAATTGAGCCTCATTTCTCATAAGTGCTACCGGTATCTAAAGGTGGCCTGCAAAGAATTAGAATAATTAATCTTCTGCTTGTGTGGGTTTTTACAACACAGAACAAAGCCCTCAAAGAAGATTTAAAGATGATTTCTCTGCTTATTATTTACTCCAAGCCTCCAGCAGGTACTAGACTTCTTGGCCCAACAGAAGGCTGCTGGGAGGAACAAGAGAGTTTACTGTGAGCTCCTAATGCTTTTACTGGACTCTAAGGGCCTTCTTTGTGTAGAAGCGCTCATAAGCAGCAGATCATAAACCAAATGAGTTTTAACTGTCTGCCTAAAGTTCCTCCTTAATAGCTCTTTTTTGTTTCCCCCCCCCATTCCTGCTTGCTTCAGAGAGAGTTGCATTAGTTCATCAGATGAAGTGCCCACACAGAGGCAGAAAAGCATCCAGGGAGAAATCTCTCTGGCTTTCATGTGCTTTGAAGCAGCAGGTGCAGTTAAACCTATTTCTTCCATCTTTGGCTAGTCCCTCCAAAGATGTTTTTTGAAGCATCAAATGCCACTTTTATCTTTCTATTTTGGATGCAATCACCTCGCTGGAAACAGCACTGGCCAAAATCCCTGGATCATCCAGACAAAAAATAAGGACACATCCTTGATTAGACAACATTGCAAAATACAGCGCAAAGCTTGTCATGAGTAGCTACAATCTAAAACCTCTTCTGCTGCCAGGGGGTTAGAACATCAACCAAATCAATCTTAGGGCATATAATCAAGATCCTCATCATAAGCAATTCTCCCCTGCTCCCTCCACACAGACTCTCATCCAAAGACCTGTCAGACACATACTGCTGCTCTCCAGCTATTCAGCTATTTACTCCCTGCCTGCTGAGAACTCACCCATGAAGGACGATGCCGGTGCATCAGGGGTTCGGCCATAGTGTGCCATCAGCTTGTGTTTGGTCTCTTGCTTTCTGTGCTTCTTGCCTACATAATGCTGTTTTGCCATAAGGGGGTTGTTGAAAGTGGCGTGGCAGAGGCTGCAGAACTTGTCTGGGTCAGTAATGTCCTTGTTCTCTTCGTTAGAAGACGCAGTGGAGGTGGGGAGTGCAGCAGGATGTTTCAGTGGGGGCACTGCTTCTGTAGGGTGAATCCAAACTCCTGGTCAGTCACAGAACTCAGAGGTAAGAACAGTAACATTATTTCCCTAATCCCCACATTAAAAATAATAGCCCACTATACCTGAAACCCAAACCCAGACTGAGAATGTAAAGCATCTGGATAGATTCACATTGCTCCTACCTCATCCCTTAACACTGCAGAACTGAATGGTGTGTGGTGAGACAAGAGCAGGCCAGGAAAACTTCTAGGGTTAAAAAAACCCAACAGATTTGAGTACTTCTCTTTAACACAAGCATGGCTACATTCAAGAAACCCTGGATATGAAGGAGCTTCCACCTTCTCTCACCACCACTCAGCTAGAATACGGGTACCAGTCCCTGTGCAGCAAAGAGGAGAATGTTTTGGGAAACATGGTGCATCTGCAGGCCTTGATCCTGAACCACGAGTTTTGCCTGAGAAATAGCATGAATGAGCCAGGTCTGACACAGTGAATCCACATGGAGAAGAGGCTCTTCTGTCTGATGGAGAAACCTGCACCCTCTCATTACAAGGTGACAAAGACCTGAGGAAAGAACCTTCTAAGGATCAGAGAGCTCCTCTCATGCCGAAATGGAAGGTACATACCAGATTGCTCATGTACATTCTCCCCTGAAGGGCTCTGCTCATTCCCATGGACCACCCTGACCCCAGAGGTGGCTTCGCTGTGCAACACAAAGCCTTGGGACAGCTTTTGCCTGGAAGATCCCAGCTCGGAGCTACTACAGGCTGCTACCCTCAGGTGCACTCAAAGGCTGTGTTCTTCCTCCATCCTGAGCAGCTACAGCACCCCAAGCTCTCGGCTGACTTCCTGCCCTGAACAGCTGGCCTCCCCCCATCCTTTGGGCTCTTCTGTCTCAGACACACAGGCAGCTGCGCTGGGTCAGACCCGAGGTCTGCCTGGACTGTCTCACATCATGAGAGCAGCCAGCGGTAGGTGCCGTGGGAAAAACACAAGGTCAGGACAAGCACGTACTGATGTTTCCCAGTTATGCTCTCCCAGGCCCCAGCTATCTGCAGCTTACAAGTTCTTGAACTCCAGAGGCCCCATCTTTGTAGCTGATCAGCCGTGATGAATTTGCTGTATCCAAGTTTCACCCATCACTTCAGTCCCTGTAAGCTTTTAGTGAGCACTGTAACCTGTGACAAACATTTCTGCACACAGGGATAGGTACAATGCTGCCACGAGCTGCATTTCTCCTCAACAAAGCAACACAAAACAACACACAAGGTTCTGCCAATGCCAGCCCACCAAGCAGGCTTCTGAGTTTCTGGAAGTGTACTTCTGGCTTACTCTGCTTCACAGTAAAGAGTGCACACATCCTCACAAGAATCTGGGGGACCAATGAGCCTCTTGACTTTTATATGGCTTCAATAGCCTCTCAGTACAATCTGCAGGTGCTGCAGACAGTCATACCTTCCAGTCTGGGCGACTGCTGCTTCATGTTCTTGGCATGAGTCTTGCCCAAGTAATGAGATGTTGCCACCGCTGGTGAGGAGAAGGTCATGTTGCAGATGGGACAACACTTGTTCCTGTCTTCCCCGTTGCTGCCTTCTTGCTTGCTATCCTGTGCACACAGAACCGCGGAGGGGCTGAGGCTGGGAGGGATCTCTGCAGGTCACCTCATCCAACCTTCTTGTGCTAAGAAGAAACACTAAGGTTTGGGGGTCTCTAAATAAACAAGGTAATTGGAGACACCCGTGTTAAGTTAAAGAAGTGTGACTGAGCAGGATGGATTAAGGATAAGGTTAAGTTTGTGGCTGCTAGAATTGGAACAGGCAGCCTTTTACTCTGTGAGGTGTGAACTGAGCAACATAAACACCACTATCAGCTGGGTCATCTGCAACAAGACGCCGGTGGAGCAGGCGGCAGCAGTCATTTCTAAGCCTAACACTATGTGTGAAGGCATCTGCCTTTATTCGCCCTCCCCCGACCCGCAAATGTTGGGGAGTTAGGGATTAAAGCTGAAGCAATCACAGAAGTAGAATCTGTTTCCCAAATGAGTCACGGGGCAGACAGATGGCTGAGTGGAACGTGGTGCCTTTACTGACCAACAGGCTCCAGCTACTGGCCAAGGAAACCAGATAGGCATAAACCAGATCTCTCTGGAAGGAGAGACCCAGTAGATGGTCAACGCAACGCACTCTCCTGACAGTAGAGGTTATGCAATGACACTCCTGACAAGCTGTTGCTCCCATTCAGCTCTCCCCTGTCCTTTTGAGCAAGACTAAAAAGTAACATGTGTTTGTTTAACTGGGGAAGACATACAGAGGCTATTGAAATGGGAAGGGCAGGAGGAACTGTGCTGCTAGGACAAGGCCCAGCAACACACCAAGCTCTCCACTTATCCCAGTTTTCTCTCCAAGAATGTTTTCATACTCATAAGACGGTTTGGGTTGTGAAGGACCTCAAAGCTCATCCAGTTCCAACCCCCTGCCATGGGCAGGGACTCCTTCCATTAGAGCAGGTCGCTCCAAGCCCCATCCAACCCAACCTTGAACACGGACAGGGATGGGGCAGCCACAGCTTCTCTGGACACCCTGTGCCAGCGCCTCAGCACCCTCACAGGGAAGAACTTGAGCCTAAGATCTCACCTCAATGTCCCCTACAAAAGTGCCGAGGCCGTACAACAGCCTCCAGGTATTTCAGCTCTACCCGCTCACCTCTTTTGCATCCAGCTTCATCTTCTTCCCGGGGCCGCGCTCCTCCCCGCCGTGGATGGACAGGTACCGCCTCACCTTGTTGGCGTGCTTCTTGCTCTGCGGAAAGCAGACAGAGACCGGCCCGCCCGCTGCTCAGCGCCCCGCGGTGCCCGGCGGCGGCGGCGGGCGGCGGCCCCCGCTCCCTACCTGGTAGTGAGCCAGCCTC
>JAOEHY010035600.1:0-26180 GCA_025447955.1 Psilopsiagon aurifrons
CTTCCCAGGCCCCCCCCCCCCCTGCCCCGGGGAGTGCCAGGGGGCAGAGGAGCCCCTTGGTTTGGAAGCAAAACACCAACGTAGTGAGGTCAGAGCCAAGCTCAGAAGAGAACCCCCCTCCCCCTTCAATAGGGAGCATTGCCCTTAATGCTGGCGCTTCAAAACCATCAGAGACCTTTTAGGCAGTGCTGGGTGATGAAGATGCCAAAGCTTTTGAGCACACTGGATGCCCATCCCCAGCCCTTTGCCAGGATTCCTATTAATCCAAGCACATGCGCAAGAGGCACCGGGGCGGCTGCTCCTACTTTTTGTAACTGAAGGGGAAACTGAGGCAGAAACCAAGAGAGCTCATCCAGAGCTCCAGGGACAGCGGGTGCTGGAGCAGAATGGGCCCTGCAAGCCTTGCAGTCACGCCTGGGATTCTGTGGGGGAAAGAGGCCTTTGACAGGCACGGGAGCACTGTCAGCCCCTGAGGAGGGCCACAGCTCCTGCATGGGCTGGTTTCTACCAGGCACTTTATTGGAAGGAACCCAGGTCCACCAAGAGGGCAGGAGCATGCTCTAAGCAACAAGTTATTGGCTGATTTTAAGAGCAGGGACCTCCCTGCACACCCAGGACCCCCTCCTGCTGTGTCCGCTTCATAGGACACACTGATCACATCCTGAGCAGCCCCTTCTCACCGTGCGGGGCAGAGCTGCTCCAGCCCTTCATCCCTGCACCACCCTGCTGCTGGCTGCTGGACAGACAGACCTACAGACACCAGCTTGCAGGGCAAGGGCACAGTGTGTGCCCCACAAGCCGGGGCAGGGGTTGGAGCCAGATGAGCTTTACGGTCCCTTCCAACACCAACCATTCCATGGTTCTTCCCTCTTCACTCTCTAATGACAGAGGAGCACATCCTGCCCAGCCTCTTGCTCCCTCCAACCCCAGGAGGGTTTGCAGCAGCCAAGCAAGGAGAGGGGCTGTGGATGAAGGGAGAGGAGAAGCTGCTGCCAGCCCATGGTGCAGGTGATGGGACACCGGGAGCAGCTCTGGCCTCTGGCATCAGCCCTGTCACCCTGCCAGGCGAGCAGAGAAAGTGCAAAGCAAAGTGTTTTCAGTGGCAGCCAGTGCTCCCCATGAGCATCACACCCCCAAAAGCAAGGAGCCAGGTTTCCCTGGGGGCTGTGCATGGAAAACCATGGTCACGTTCATCAGCAATGGGGCTGCACGGCACTGCTGCTTGGGCAAAGGGCTTTGAGGTGGAGCAGGTGAGGTGCAGGATGTGGGAGGTGGTGATGGACAGGCCAGGACAGTGAGACAGAGGCAACCACCAAACGCTCTTCCCTTTGTGCTCTGCATCCCGTTCCAGCATCCCCTGCCACCGCTTCACCCCGACCCACCCTCACACTTCAGTGGTTCTGGTTTATTTTGGCTGATTGAGATTGGTTTTAACCCCCTTGGAGATCCAATTGTGAGTTGGCAGCTAACGGAGCCGGCCCTCGCGGGCTCCCCAGCCCGAGCACAGACCTTGAGCAGAGACCAGAGTGAAGTCCTGGGGTGAGTGAAGCCCTCCCTGCCCCTCGCCCGGCCTGGGGGCCGCTCACAGGGTGGCGGTGGGGTACTGCGCCCAGCCCACCTCCTTGTACGCCGCCGTCACGTGCGTGTAGATGAGGGTCTTCATCTTGGTCCAGGCACTGTGCGCCTCCGGGGTGAAGTCATTGGCATACTCCTCAGCAATGACCTCCAGCATGACGCCGGTGAGTTTCTGGAAGGCACCAAAGGGTCAATAACTCGCAGGGAGCAGCTAACGTGGGTTTGGGTTTCCCAACTCATCCTGTGGCTGAGCGCTGGGAATAGAGATGCTCTGAGGGAAAGGCCCATGTTTGGGAGGTCTGCTGACACCCCAGGTAATGAGCCTGCCGGGGCAGGGGCAGGCTGAGAGCCGGCACCATGGGGTGCTGCTGCAGACTCCAGCATCGCCTCAGTTTAGGCACCTCCAATGATTTAGCCCCTTCTACCATGCATTTCTGGCAGAAGGGACCATGCAGCTACAGCCACAGCCACGTTGGAGGGGCTGCAGGCGGGACACACGCAGGCAGGCTTCCCTGGGCAGAAGAAATCTGTGCTCCACATTGACTACACTTAGGAATGATGATCGGCATGGGACACCTCAGCCACATGGGGAGCAAGCCCAAGGACCAGCCAACCTCCTGCAGGCCAGGCCAGGCAGCACCAGAGCTCCCTCTCTCCTGCCCTGTTCCTAATGCCTAAAACATCCCAGAGATATGGTTTTGCCCCTATCTTTTACCTTAAAGTAGATGGGCTCCACTTTGTGCTTGAGGGCATGGGCCTTGCCCACCAGGGCCAGAACAGAGGAGACCTTTTCCGAGTCATTGAGGTTCTCCACCACAGTGTTAATGGCACCCATGACCCGCCGAGCGTGCTTACGCAGTTGCAAGCTCCTCTCCATCTCCAAGGGGTCCTCCATGTGCTTGAACTGGCTGAAGTACTGCTTGGCCGAGGGGAAGTTGACAAAAAACCTGCAAGGAAAAACAGACATCAAATGCCATCAGGAGGGTGAGAGCAGGAGGAGAGGTTAAAGCAGAGCATGGAGTGGTGGAGATGCTGGAAACCACCCCCTTGCATCTAACACAGCCAGGGCTGCTTTTCCTCGCCGAATTCCTCAGAAGCTGTGGTATTCAGCTGCCTCAACCCAGCAGGTTAATGCCTTTCTCCCCAGCGTTCCTTATCAGCTGCAACAGCATCACAGCTGGATATTCATCTAGAAACCAGACTGAGCTCTTGGTACCCAGACACTCCACCCAGGAGCGCAGCTGCTGTATTCATACCCACATACATCAAAACACCCTGCCCTGCCTCAGAGAGCTGGAGAGGAGCATGACCACCTCTTTTTAGCCCAAGCACCCTCTCGCAGGCCCTATTCCCCAGGCCCATGGGCTTTATTCCTGCATTGCCACTCAAAACAACCCCCCCTGCCCAGGATCCTTTTGCACATCAGCCCCACCAGCGCCTCATGTCACTGCTCATCTATACCAGGAGCTGATGCTCCACAGCACCCAGCAGCCCCTCTGAGGGGCTGAGCACCCCCTTTGCTGCAGGATTACACTACCCCCAGTGAAATGCAGGTGGAGGAGGTGAAGCCGGGGCTGCAGCCGAGCTCCGTGGGGCAGAAGGTGACAGGGTGCAGGGCTGGGGCCACTGACGGCAGCAGCCCAGCACTGCAGCCGCTCACTCTGGGCAGCCAGGGCTGATGCTGGTCCCACATTAAGTGCCTGCTTCCACCCCATTTCCACAGGAGAGAACTGCATCAGCGCTCGCTTCCCCTTTCACCCAGCTCCCTCCTTCCTACAGGGGCCTCCTTGCCTCCTCCTTTGCCTGGACCAGGGAAGGATGCCCAAGAAGTGGCAGACAGGGTTGTCCCCATCATCCAGATGGACGCCCTCCTCCCCTCCCCAAAGCCATAACCCCTGCCCCAAGCACCATCCCAAACCATATGAATCCATGCCACCTCTATTCCCAACCATTGCTACCTCCTTCTAGGACCAGGTGGGATTCTTTTCCCCACTCCACAAATCATCTCCCTATTGAGGACCAGCCTCATTTACCATTGCGTTATCCTCCTTTTCCCTTCCTTCCTTCCTTCCCCCGCTCCCTTGGCTTGTGAAAGCTTGGGGGCATTGCCAAGGAAGCGGCATGAAGCAGCGCCTGGAGTGCACCACGGCTCCTGCTGCTTCCCCGAGGCATCTGGGATTCATCAGATGGCCCAAAATAGGTTTTGGAGGTGTGAAGGCAGCGAGCAGGGTGGGGGAGGAAGGAAGGAAGGTGGAAGAGGAGACAAGGTGTTGCTTTTAAAACCAGAAGGGGACCCATGACAAAACCCCTGTTATTGCCCAGCCTCCCCCTCGGCAAAGCTCCTCCTGACATCTGGTCCCCGCTGAGAGAGACCCCCCCCAGGCCGGGCTGCCTCCGGCTGCTGCTACCAGGGATGCTCACTCTGTCCCCTTCAGCCCAGAGCTGTCAGGGCGGTGGTTGGGGATGGACACAGGTCCCCCAGCCCAGCCATGCAGGTAGCGCCATTCCCAGGGTTCATGGCATCCCCTGGGCAGTGGGAGCGGGGGTGCTGCTGGAAGGGGGACCTGCTGCCCACAGACCCCCCCAAGCAAGGGATGGAGGCCACCAGCGGTCAATGCATCCCAAATCCCAAACCATCAGAAGCTCCCTGGAAAGCCCTGTTTGATCTCGGCTCAGGGACATATTATGAAGAGCCAGAGAATGAGCTAAGGAAAAATTCCTGGTTCTTTCAGCAGAAGGGGTACAGCACGCGGGAACCAAGCCCTGCATCTCCAGGGATCGCAGCGTCATCCCACCAAGAGAAGGACCAAAAGAAGCCACTGGGGCTGATGCACTTTGAGAGCAATAGCTGAGGCTTCACACCTCCCCCTGGCACCATCTCCACCTCTCTGCCCCTTTCCTCCAGCTACACCAGGATCAAACCACCAAAAACCCCCAACCTGGGTGAAGCCAGTGAAGGACCCCAATATTTGGTTTCCAAGCTTTTCCCACTTCACAGATCCCAGAGATGATGCTCCCATGGGAGCTGAGCGCAAAAGGCTTTCCTAAGGGACCTGAAAGAGTGGAGGGATGCAAACCCCTGCTCCTGTGCTCAATGCTCCCCTTCACTGATGGGGAACTGAATCAGGGGAGCCAAAAGCATCTCTGCTTTGAGCTGACAAGCAAATCTGTGGCTGGCTGGAGACCTGCACCTTCTCCTTCTGCAGGGGTAGAGAGAAGAAAACTGCAGGAAGAGCTGGCCTGGAGCAAATCCTTGAGTTGTGGAACCGAGGGGGAAGGAGGCTGGCTCAGTGCTCCATGTTAATAAACAGAGAAGATTAATTTAGCATAAAGGTTAAATATAACCAGAGGAAAGGAAAAAGAGGGGGAAGAAATAAAACAAGTCAAACAATAGTGAGCTGGGAGAGGTGTCAGGTGGGGTTTTTCCATCTACAGAACATTGCTGAGAGTTCAAACATCCCAGGCTCTGGAATTTTGTTGGGTCATGACGTGCGTGTGTGTGTTTGGGGCTCTTTTTCTTCATCAGAGTCATTAAACAGATGACATTTCCCATTCCATATCACACCAGATGATGATTGATAGGAAGCAGATGCCTGCATACCAATCTCATTAAGTTTCTTTTTAAGCGCTTCCATTCTGCACCCGCTCATTTGTGCTCTGTGAGCTGCATCTGGAGCCGAGGGACAGGATGTCAGCTTTGCTTTTCCTCTCCCTTTTGCCTTTTTAACAACTTTAAGGACACAACAGCAGAGCCAAAGGAAATAATTAAGGTGCAAACCCACTGCGGTCATTGGGAACCTGTTTTCTACCCAGGAGCAGAACCGCTTCTCCTGCATCTCCCCCATCTCCCCCATCTTCCTCCCTCTCCCAAGTCACACATGGAGGAAACCTTAATGCCCTTTGCCTCCTTCTTTCCTCAGCTGGAAGGATGAAACCTGGGTGCTGATCCCTTGCCCCCCCCCCCCCCGTACACCTAGGCCCTTGATGCTTCACTTACCCTGTTTGCAAACTGCAGGGGAAAGTACCAGCGATCCCTTCCAGGTGCTGGGAGGCTGCAGCTGAGCCTCAGCCACCACTCATACAGATTTCCCTGCCCATGCATTCATATTCTCTCTCACCTCATCCCCTTATGTGGGAGAACCTCTCTCTGATGCAGCCTGGAGTCTCTCTGTGTCCCTCTTCCAACTTCTTCAACTCCTCTCTGCTTGGGTGCCTACAAAGCAGCTGATATGGGGTAGGCAGGGGCTGTGTGATGCTGCTATTTATTATGCCCAGGGCTGTCACTCACTTCCCCCTGCTCCTCCCAGCCACGTGTAGTCCATCATTCCAGTTCCAGGGGTGCTGGATGCTGCTGTGCCCACAGCCCAATGTGGGAAAGGTCTCAGCCACGTCAATGCCACTGCCCAGCAAGACAGGGAAAGGCAAATCTGAGTGGAGGAAGAAGAGGATGGCGCCCGCTTGTGTCCTCTGCATGGGGGCTCATGAAGGTGGAGGTGGTGGTGGGCTCCAAAGTGAGAGGGCTGGAGGCAAAAGGGCCGAGTTCCTGGTCCACGCACTGATGGTAAATTCAAGTGGCCCAGCTGAGGAGAAGAGGAGTTGCTCTCCTCTTCCCATGGCCTTCCTCCAGGGGAAGCCCATCTCCTTGGGAGCAGATTCCAGCACATCTCTAACACCCCGGGCACTGCGGAACCCCAGGGACCAGGACACCGCAGTGAGGGTGGGAGAGGTCCCAGCAGCAAAGATGCAGCCGAATATATCTGGATACCAGCAAGCGCTGGGTTCATGTCCTGCTCACACCCCCAAGTCCTCATTGCTGTCGTCTTCCTCTATCACATGTGTAGATTCAGCCCAAAGCCTCTTGGCTCTGATGAAACTTTAGGCTGGGCTAAGGACAGCTTTCACCAGATAAAGGAATTAACAGCACCAAAGTGGCTCTCCCTCACACCTCCAGTTTCCTGTGGCCCTTCACTCAGTGCCTTCCTCCACAGCATCACCCTCAGCCCCTCCACATCAGTGTCCTTGCTCCTCTCTATGGCCAAACCACTGTCCCTGCCTGCGTCCCTACTGACTAGGTGCAAGCAGCAGGCAGGGACATCACATCAGCCCCCTCCACCTCGACACCAGCATCTCCTCCCACCCCAGATGATGGGGATTAGGAAAGGATGCTAAAAGGTGACTCGCATGATGAGGATGGAGCTTGCTGGAGCCCCACTCCATGTACCCCATCGACAGTGAAGGGGTTGGAGGTGGAAGACAACCCCTGGCTGGGTGGAGAACGGGTAACCCGGCTTCCCAAGGACGTGTTCCCTGCGTTGGGATCTGTCACGCCTCCAGCAGAATTCCAGTGAACTTGGGAACACGATGCCCACCGCCTCCTCTCCCACCCAGGGATGTCCCTGCAGCTCGCGGGGCGTGCAGTGGGACCTTTTCAGCCTTCGCAATAGATGCAAGGGCAGCCCTGGGACAGGGGACAGCAGAAAAGCTCTTCTGGGGTGACCCCCAGAGCTGCTGGCAGCCCCGTGGCTGTGCAGGGTGTGGGATGTGCCACAGGGATCCGCACGCAGCCACTGGGCTATGAAAGGCCCGGCTCCAGGTCCTGCAACCGGAGAAAACCCAGCACAGGGAGCGGGGCTGCTCCTGCACAGAGCCCACTGAAGCCTCAGCCCACCCCTGCCCACGGAGGAGGCTGCTGCTTTGGAAAAGGCTCCTCCTGGGCAGCAGAGCGGAGCCCCGCTGCTCGCGGTCGCTCCTTGTCTGCAGAGAAACACCTCTGCAGCTTGGCCCCAATGGTTCCAAGTGTGTGACAAGCCCTGGGACAGGGACACCACCACACAGGAGGCTTTTCATTGAGCCCTCCTCACTGCGAGGTACTGCAGCACCGGCATCTCTCTGAGCTGCTCTGCTCTGAAATCGGCCCTCTGGCACTCACGGACAGACCCTTTGCTATGGACACATCCCCAGAGCATGCTGGCTTCGGGACTAGCTGCAAATCACTGCTTTAAATGCCATTTTGGGGTGGATTCAACCCATGGCTTTAAGCTCAGCTGTAGGAAGCCAGGGTTTTCTGCGCTGCCAGGCTCAGCTCAGGCTCTTTGCTCTTTTCACCTAAGCCTTACAATAACATCTGGCATCCAAGGAGTGCTTTTATATTGCAAAGGTCTCTGCAAGCTGTCTGGATCCAGGTGTATTAGCTCAGGCTGAGTGGCTGTTGAATTCCAGGGCCTGATTCTGCACTGGCACTCCTTCCACTTCCCTTCCTACACCTCCTCAGAGGGAAGGAGTAGGTAACAATGTGGGAAATTTGGAAACTGATGAACCTGGAATGAAGATGGAGGGATCAGTGATGGAGAAGCTCTGCAGATGTGGCCCAGCCCGCAGTGGCAGGTTGCATTGCCTGTCCTTGGCACTGCATTAATCTTTGGTGTGGATTTGCTCAGGAGCTGACAAAAACCATCCCTTTGCTTTATCCCCTGATGGGACCCATGGAGTTTTGTGGTCCCACATCTGTGACTGTGGTACGTGTGTGTGGGTGTGGGAGAGAATGTGTGTGATGGGACATGGGACAGGCTGCGGCTTCAGTCCTGCAGGCCCGGGTTTAGTCGGGGTCTGGAATGGAGCGAGGATCCCGAGCTGATGCCCCCCCTGCCTGGGTGCTCTCTTGGGGCACAGAGTATTGGCAATCACAGAAACAACCGGGTTGGAAAAGACCCTGAAGCTCATCAAGTCCAGCCCTGACCCCAGCACTGCCAAGGCCACCACTGAACCACGCAATAAATCATGTTAAGGCCGGGGGGATGCTTGGGCTCCTGAGCTGCACAGCGAGAGCTGATGCAGGTGCCAGAGGTGCCCAAAGCTCCTTGCGCACCCCTGGGCTCTCATGAGGGATCTTATTCAAAAAGCACCAGCCCCTGAATTCCAACCGGGGAAACTGAGGCACAGCAACGAGCCCGGAGGCACGGGGAGCTGCAACCCAGGGGCTGTGTGTGGAGCCACCCAGCCCATACACACAGCTCCAGATGTGCAGCTCCATCCTCAGCAAGGGTTAAGGCAGTGGCTGTGAGATGGAGCCTGCAGAGGCCCCGTAGCCCCAGAGGAGGAGGATGAGCATGGAGAGGAGTCTGTGCTTCCTCCGCCGTGAAGCTCCCCTGCCGAGGAAATTGTCAATTAGAGGCGGTTGGAAGCACGCAGCAGATTCCCAGGATCCGGTGGCTGCTCAGCCAGCAGTGCCCATTTCTCGTGTTTACGTCCCCTGGGCCCCCAAAGGCTCTGTGAGAGCAGGACCCCGCCGTGCCGCTGGCAGGACTGCAGGGGTTTGCTATGGCTCCAAGCACTTCCATATGGGCTGAGAACACAATGCCCAAGTCTGTGCCTCAGTTTCCCCATCTGCAAAGCATGGAAAGGCTGAGGTGGAGGAGGAGCTGCTGGGCAGGGGCTGGAGGAGGAGCAGAGGGAGCTGGATGGGCACTGCAGCCCTCCCCATCGCTGCCTTTGGGTGGGCATTGCTGCTTCCACCCTCAGGGCAATGGATCAGGCCCCAGGTTCATTGTGACCCTTGAAATCCGGAGGTGCTGCCTTTCCCACGTGGGAAAAAATCATTCTCTGCCCCAGCAGCTCTGGATGGATGGAGAGGGGACGGAGCAGGAAAGCATGGAGGGACCCTTTGCCACCAGACACAGGCAACTCCCTGGGCACAACCCCAACAACAGAAATGCGAGTGTTAACTGATATGCCTCCTTTTATCACTCTGCAGATGGGGGTAGCACCAAAGAGGTCCGACCTCTATGCACCCCCCTTCCCTCTCCTTGGCCACCCATGTGCACATCTCTTTCTGCCTCAGTTTCCCCAGCAAGGTGTTGAGCAACTCTAGCCCTGTGCCAGTAAAGCATGGGGGCTGGCTGGGGTGGCTCTGAGCCCCTGGCACCTTGTGCAGGTGCAGCCAAAAAGGTGCTGGGTCAGCTCACATCGATCACATTGATCACATCCTTTGCACCCATCGCATCCCTCACATCCTTCACGTCCATGGCACCCATCGCATCCCTCACATCCATCGCACGGCACCAGCACCCCCCCCCCCCCCCACCACCCCCTCCCCAGCCCCGACCTCTGGAGCTGCTGAATCATGTCTTGGGAAGCGGCTGCATCCCTCCCGCACCGCCCGGGCTCCCGGCGGCCTCCACGCATGACCCACTTCTCCCGGCGGCTGATGCCAGCTGGGAAACGCAGCCGACGGTGCTCCCAACCCCGGCCACGGCCGCTTTATCCGGGCCCACGCTTCCCAGGGGAGCGCAGGTTGAGCTGTCGGAGCTGACGGGGGGAGCGGGGCTCGGGCAGCAGCGTGAGGCTCTCTTTGGGAATGGGATTTGCTGCCAGAGGGAGCCGCGGCACAGGGATGCAGGCAGATGTGCTGCTCCAGCCGCGGATGCTGGAGGGGACGGGAGCTCTCCCACACTCACCACCATCCCTGGGGAAGTGCATCGAAAGTCGACCTTATTTGAAGCATCCCAGGGAAGCTCTGGCAGAGGGAGTGGGTGGTGGGTTTAGCTGGGATGTGCCAGGGTACATATCATGGGCAAGCATGGGAAGGCTCCCAAGGAGCCAGGGTTCACCCTAGGAGCCAGCTCAGTTGTGTCCTGGTGGCACAGCAGTGGGGGAACCCCTCAGCACAGTACTGCAACTCACCCCAGGGGAAAAACCTCGAGGAGAAACTTCTATGGGTAAAGTCTGAGTTGGGAACAGAGCTCGGCCAACATTGTCCCCATGGGGCCATGGCTCCACCTGGGCGCTGGGCAGGAGCTGCTGGCCAGGCCCGTGCTGAAGCTTATGGGGAAGCTGTGGCTGCCCCATCCCTGCAGTGCTCAAGGCCAGGTTGGACACAGGGGCTTGGAGCAACTGCTCTATGGAAGGTGTCCCTGCCCGTGGCAGGGTTGGAGCTGGAGGAGTTTTGAGGTCCCTTCCACGCAAACCAGGCTGAGATGGTATGATGGGGAAAAGAGGAATTTCTCATCCCCCAGACCTCTGCCAGCTGCAGCTTCAAACCCAGCCCAGGTGGGTTTCGTGTCACAGCTGACCGGCCTGGCTGGCTGCATGGAGCAGGAGCCATGGGGACCACTGGGAATGGGCTCTGAGACAAGGAATGGCCGAGGAGAGGCAGAGAGGGGACTCAATGTCGTTTTGGATTCTCTGCAGAGGGGTCTTGCTAGGAAAGCCCCATTGCAGTGCTGGCACTGAGCCTGGAGGGGAACCAGCCCCTGCTCTCTGCAGATCCCGTGGGCTCGGGGATCCCATTTGCTCTCAGCCTTCTGGAAAACTTTTGGATGATGATTAGTAAACAGCGCATCCATCCAAAGGGTTCTTCCAGTGCCCTCAGCCCATGCTGCAGGAGCAAAATGGGAAGGAAACAACCCAGGCCCCTGGATCCGAGTCCAGGAGGGATCCTTGCTTTGGTGGTCCCCAGGATGAGTGGCGGGAGCTTTATCTCCCTGCAGAGCATCTTTGCTGTTTGCCAGCAGGTCAGTGTGTGCACCCCACCTGCCCCCCTCCTCACACTCACCATCCTCCTCTCCCCACTTAAATAAGGGAAACGGCCTGTGGGTGCTGCACCCCACTGATACCCCAAGCTCCGGCATCCGCAGCACCCCCATGGGATTCCCACTCTGCGCTTTCCTGGGGTACCTGGACAAGGGTTGCACCCCCACAAGACAGCACAAGGAACCTGCCTCTGCTCCCCACCTCCAGAGCATCTCCCCTGCTTGGTTTCACGAGCTGCCCCAGCCCGACGCCATCGGGTGATGCTCAGCATCCCGCTCCCGGGGCCCTGTGCCCCCCTCTCCCTCCTGTGCCCCCCACGTTCCCCCTTCCACCGCCAACTCCAGCGCTCTCCTTCCCGCCGACGCTGCCGCCGGAGGCACAGATGGTGCCCTGGGAGTCACACCTGCTTTGGGTTTGATCTTGGCTCCCAACTCGCATTATTTCACCCGCCAGCCTGCTACGTACCGATGCCATCCATCCGCACGCAGCTAACGGGGGGGGGGACACACCACAACCCACCCCCAGCCCACCTCAGCACCGCTCTCCTCCCCACCCCGCTCCTCCACCCCCCCAGCTCCATCCTCGGGCTAAGGTGACCTTTGTGATGGCAGCAGCTTCCCCCAAAGTCCCCGCCAAGGCTCCCCCCGCCGCCACCACCCGGCTCGAAGGTGTGGAAATCAGAGGAGTGCTGTGAAACCCTCCCTGCTCCCAGGCAGCAAATACACCCAGCCAGCTCCCCACTCGCTGTCATTCATTCCAGTCCGGTTCTATATATTGTTCTGCCTCTTCCTGAGCTATAAAGAGATTCAGTTGGATTTGCTGCTTCCCTTGTTTGCCTTGTTGGCTTGGTTTTTAAATACCTGATGAGTATGGAGACCCCCACGTCCTCGCAGTTTGCATAGACTCTGCTCCATGTCTCTTGAATCACCTTTTTCTCTGCGTCGGAAATCTCTTCACTTCTTTCCCATCTCTCAATCTCCATTTCTCCCTGGACTTTCTCCATGGAAAACAGCGGGCAGGATCCTCCGGGAAGCCAGGAGGAGATCGAGGGAGATGTGTGCGAGCGGGTATATCCTGGGGAGGAGAGACAAGGTGTTTGCTCAGCGGCTCTGCCGACGCGGGGATGTGTAAATGTGTGTGTGTGTGTGTGTGTGTGCGAGCGCGGCTGCTGCCGGCGTGCTCGGGGATGGAATTGAGCCGAAGATCCCGGCGTTTGCTGCGTGCGATCAGATCTCAGCCCTCCTGGTGCTGCCCATGGCTGGAGTTGGCTTCAGCTCGGTTCGGGTGCGTGAGATTGACTGATGGGGAACTGCCTAAAAGTGAAATATTCAAAGGCATCGCAAGACCAGCCTCTTTACCAACGTGTGAACGTGAGCTCACTTTCTCCCTCTCTCCTCCTCTCTCCCACTCCTCCCTCCTTCCCTGGTTTTTTTTTTTTTTTCCCTTCCCAAAAGGGAGGGATGAGGGGGATGTTCTGGGCAACATCAGCTCCCTGCTGGGGGGGTGGGAGGTTTTTATTCAGCCCTTGTAAACAGCTCAGAGGGAATTCAGAGCCCAAAGTGCAGAGCTGAAGTTATCCCAAGCGCTGCCTGCGCTGAGCTCCCTCCGTGAGCCCGTGTTCTGTGTTTTGAAGGACAGACTCTCGCTTGCTTGTGATTCTTGGGCTGCCTGAAGAGCCAGGTGAGACCCCAAAGCACCCCCTCGCCCAGCATCTCTCTGCCACCCCAAAGAGATCAAGGTCTGTCCACAGGGATTTACTCAATTACAAGAATTTGCGCCCCTTCCCGCGGCAGGACCCAGTTGTGAAGGGATCCAGAGTTAAGGCACTTGGGAAGGGAGCAGATTCCTGTTCTGGAGCGCCTGGGCAGGGATGGGGAGCGCGGGCACACCTCCACGCCAGGCTCCGCGCTGCCTTCCTGCGCGTCCTTTTGGGCTGCTCTTTACCCAAATGCCTTTTCCAGCTCCCTGACAAGCCGGATGTAACACCCGCAGCACAGCGGGAACGCCACAGGGACTTGTAATAACCGACAGTCCCCCAGAGGGGGATCAGACACAAGGGAAGCAGCCGGGCGCGCTCAGCATCACACGGACAGGCAGGCTGAGGAGCAGGTCTGAGCCCCTTTGGGGGCTGGAGCTTTGTCATTGCAGATCTGCCACTGCTTTTTGCTGTGTTTCTCCTCCAAACCAGCCAGATCAGCAGTGTCAGCGCATCTGCTCCTGCAGATCTGGAGAGAGATGGAGGAGACGCTGCCCACCGGTTCCCCGTTGTGGATATCCTGGATTCATACACACTGGTTTCACACACGGGCAGACTGGGAGCCCTCGGCTCAAGGACACAAAGCTCAGCTCACCTGGGAGCTACCAAACCCAGGATGTGAGAACACAGTAGCCACCCCTGCCTGGCTGGAGGTTGGGCATCTTTCAGGTCCTCAGTAACAGCACCACCAGCTTCCAGATCATCAGATTTGCAGTGGCCAACTTGAAGTTTGGCTTTGTCTTCTGTCCATGAGCCATGAGCCTGAGCTCAAGCATTAGTTATGATGTCCTCAGGTGGCCACCACGCCCTGGACACAGAGTGGCATGGCCAAGCTTAGACCCAGCTTAAAACCCGAGCAACACTGCAGTGCAGTGCTGGTGCTTTCAAAAAGGGAAAACCCCCAAACTATAGCAACTCTGCAGGCTCAGGTGATAATCCAGGTGGAGCGTTGGTGAAGTTATGACTGCTGTGTAAAGAAGAGGACTTTTTGAAGTTTCCGCACTTGGTGGCTTAGTCAGTTCTGGTACCTTCGCCTCGCTCCCCTGCACTGGCCGTCAAAGCCCAAGAGTCTCCATTTAGAAATCTGAGAATATCAGCAAAGGTTGGAAAAGTGAGCGATCCCCCAGCCTTTTCCAGGTTTTGCCTCCCTCTTGGGCATCCCCTCTTTGGGGACTCCACATCTGGCTCTGTGATGGCAGGAGCTCATCCCCATGTACCACAAACAGGGGATGTGAGTGAAGAGGCAGCGATGCTCCGCTGCCCCAAAATCCCAAATGAACCACAACATCCCTGAACTTCAGCATCTTACCACAGACACGGGACTTAAATCAGGGCCCAGGGTGCAGGCACATGCTGCCACATGCCAGCCAGCCACCCGTTTCCATGGTTTCCCATGACTATGGCTCTCCAGGGCTCAGGGTAAAGAGGCAACTTGTTCTGGAAGGAGAAAGATGCTGCATTGACACCATTGCTGGGAAATCCTGACACCATTGCTGGGAGTTGTGCTGGCAGGCCCTGTACACCCTATGGAGAACCTGGTGACCCTTTGGTGCAAGGTGCTGTGCCGAGGGAGCTGGCAGCCCTCACAGCTGGGACGGCATTTGCTTGCCTTGGTTGCTGTCCCAGAGAGTGGCCCAGGGATGGGGACAGAGGACACAGTCCCCACAGCCAGTGGGAAGGCTGAGCCGGGGTAATCCATACGGAAGAAATCAGTGCTTCTCTCTCCGATCCCAGTTCAACTCGCTGTTCCCTCACCCCTCTCCAGTAGAGCATCACATCCCTCCTACTTTCCACCTCCTTCGCATAGACCTGTCCCCACAACAGGGTGTCACCCCAACCCTGTGGAGCCTGAGCTGCTCCTCTCATAGCTTCTGCATGATAGGAAGAGATGAAGCTCCTGCTCAAGCCATTCTCCACTCACAAGGCCGCAGGGCTGAGGAAGGGCTCCCGGGATGTGCCGTGTTCCCGCGGGATCTGCTCCCTCCTGCCGACGGCTTTTCCCGCTCCCGCCATGCCCTCCCACATCGCCTCTCCTCCTCCCTTGCGCTGGGTGCAATGAGAGATGTACTTGGCTCCCGATCCTCGAGTGGGAGGTGAAGGCAAAAAAACCCGAGCCTTCAGCTCCCCAGCGCGTGGGATGCGGATGATGGCAGATCCCCCCCTTGACTCCTCCACTGTCTCTGGGGCGAAGGCGGAAACCCCACATCCAGACCCCCGGGGCTGAGCCCACCTTCCCTGGTACATGGAGACTCCATGTGTTCCCTGCAAAGTCAGCCCCTTGGGGCCTTCTGACAAACACCATTTGCTGGGGTGGCCCTGGGAAAACACCCCAAGAGCTCTCTCTGGGAGTGCTTTGGGAAGGAGCCACAGGAGCTGCCCCAAGCCCTTGGTGCTGGTGTGATGCTGGGATCCTTCTCCAGACCCTCAAGACACCAACCTGGCCAGAGCTGGAGCAGTCCTGGCTTTTCAAGTGAAATAAGGCTGAAGATGCCCATGTGGTAAAGCTGAGGCATCCAGAAGAGCACCCCTGACCCTGTTCCTCCTCCCTCAGAGCTGGACAGGGAGGTGGAAGATGATGATAGGGGTTTGCCACTTTTGCTCCCATGGGCTATTTTGTGCCCCTGGGTGCTCCTCCTTCATCCTGCTCTCAGAGCCACCCCAGGCTGCTGCATTGTCTCACCCAGAGATGCTGGACTTGTCACCCTGACCATTGCTGGAACGAAGCCTCCGGTTGCCACTCAGCATTGCCCCAGCAGTGATTCCTTTCTCCCCTTCCCTAATCCAGCCCTGCTGCTAACTGCAAAGTCCTGGCCTGAACAGGAATAACAAGACTTTAGGAAACAGCTTTGCAGTGTCTGCTACCTGGGAGGGAAGGATTTAGCCTAAAGCCTGGATAAATCAGTGCTCTGCACTGATTGCAGGTTTCCTTCCCTGGCTTCTCTGATCCCAGGAGACCCATGTGCAATCCTGATGCTCCAGCTCTGCGCTGGCAGCGCCTGCGGCCTCTGAGCCATCGCTGAAGGAATGGGCTGGAGGACATGGCCAGGAGGTAAAAGGGGGTACAGCCAGCTGGGATGACATCACTGCTGGCATCTCCATCCCATGGGATGCTGTGGGATCCCAGTGTAATCACGCAGCTGCTGTCCATGTTTCTGGCGTGCTCGGTAAAGAGCAATAGTGCTGAGAGTCTGGGATCTCCCAGCTCCATGTCCTCTGCTCTGGGAAGAGCAGGGCCAGGGAAGTGACAGTGCAGGAGCTGCTGTCCTATCCCAGCTATGGGCAGCTCCAGGAAGTGGAATGGGACAAAGCTGAAGCAGACATTCCTCCTGTGATTGAAACCAGACCTCAGGCCGTGCTGCCGACTGGAGCTGGTGGGGAATGTGTTTAAACCAAACCAGCCTCCCCTCTCCTTCCTGCATGGAAATAGGGTTCTTCTGCTCTGGGGCTGAAGTACAACAGATGTGGCTTTGTGCAGAGACCGAGGTGCCACCGAAGCAAATCCCACAGTGGGACCTGCCCTGATCCCCACCTCCCAGAGAGGGCCTCAAGCCCTGGGGCCACCCTGACCTCAACCTCACCACCCACATATGGAACAGGACGGGGGAGATGCTCTGGGGACCGTCACAGCAGCAGCGCTGGGGTGATGCCCGAGAAGGGAGCACAGGATGGAGATGCACGGGCAGACCCTCGCAGCTGCAGGCAGAGGTGGGTGAGCAGGGACAGCGCAGCCTCCCCGTGACCTTCCCAAACCTTGTGTCAGCTTCCTGCTTCCCGCTTCCCTGCCCAGAAACTCCCCTCCCAACCCACACAGCCCAAAGAATCCCAAGGATTGGGCAATGCCGGGGAACAGAAGGAAGCAGAGATGGGCCCTGGGAGCAGGGCTGGGTGCTGCCCGGTGCTTGCAGGCAGGGCAGGGCTGGGTGCTGCCCGGTGCTTGCAGGCTGCCAAGGCAGCCCTGGAGAGCACTTCCCACACAGACCAACCTGGTCCTGGGCTGGGAACTGCTCAACCCCCACCCAGGGCCACACTGGGATTTGAGGAAACCGAGACCTCGCGCTGCAGCTGGGAGGGATGAAGCAAGCAGCTCAGGCACCAGATCCAGCATCCGGGGCTGCATGGCCAAGGCCCCAGCTGCCTGCTGCGCTTCCTCAGACCCTGGTGGTGTCACCACCTTCCCCTCTGTGTCCCCCCCGTGTTGAGCTCTCCCCATGGCAGGAACCAGCCACCCCCTGGGAGCATCGCCCCTGTCACAGCCGGACCCGTCAGTGGTAAGCGAGGCTGACAGGGTCCTTGGGAAACCAGTCAGCACTTCCAAACAGATTCTCTTTGCTGCTCTTTTCCTTCCTGAAGCTGGTGTGAGCATGGCAGGGGTTGCTCAGGAAAGCCAGGAAGCTAATATATTCATGTCATCTTGCATTTGGTGCCAGGACATGAAGTAAACACTGTCAGGGACCTTGCTCCGGTTCAAAGACAAGCCCTGTTTCTTATTCCGATCACATTATCCATGCTCCCCGTACAGCTTCATTGATTCATATCTTAAAAAGAAAAGCCTTCAAAACCCATTAAGGCTGCCTCGCCGTTCCAGCCCTGCTCTCAAGGGCTAGGGCAAGAAGCATTAACTAATCTGCTCACATTACCTTGCCTTTGAACCGAGCAGCTCTCGGCGTCAATCAAGAGTGTTTGGAAGTGATACGCACCCATGCGGGGCGAGTCTGGGCTGCTGAGATCACCCAATGTCAACCGAGTGGCATTGATGGTCCCTTTCACACCCCGGGAGCACCCAGGGCTTGTGCCTATGGTAGAGCAGCCCAAGTTATGGTCCTCTGTTTGGCCATGGAGGACCATATGGTTATAAACAAGCCCATGGAGGAGCAAGAGTGGGGCCCTTGCTGATGTCAGTGTGGCTGGGGCTCGGCGGGCAGTGATGTCCTCGCAGGGATTGCGAAAGCCGCAGTGCTATTGGCAGGGAATAGAAGGTCCCTCCAGCCCCAGGCTCCAGCTCGGCAGCAGCCGCTGTTTATGTGGCTTCAATGACTTCAGAGCACACTGAACCGTGCTCCAGCCAGGCCATGGGGCTCAGCTGCCCCAGTGCCTTGTGCAAGGCAGCTCAGCGCCCTCCGGCCTGACTTCCACTCGGGAAGGGATCGTTCACTCCTGTTTCCATCTGGCTGCAGGACACACTTGGGCTGCTCCTTCCACCGCTCTCCCCAAGGCTCCCCGTCATGCCGGTGCCAGCAGCGGGGCTGATCCATCCCCTCTGCCCCTGGCTGACCCCCACGCTCAGGGACGGGGACTGTTTACTGGATGGGCTTAGAGGGATTTGGCTTTACTGAGATTTCAAGTGCTGCTCGTGCCTTGGTTTAGGGTTTGCAGCACTTGGAGAGGACATGCCCACATGGTTGGATCTGGGGGCACCTCTGGACCTGGCTGGCTGGGGATGGAAAGCCACGCTTCCTGGGAAGCTCTCTCTTTCAGACCCAACTAGTCACTGAACCTGGACTGACGTAGGTTGCTTGGATTTGGTCCTGGTTTCAAAATCCTTTTGCAGGAAGAAGCTGTTTTCCAGCTGAGTTATGGGAATGTCCAGCTTGGGGCTTTTCCTTCTGCTGCAGCCAGCATCAGTCCCATGTCAGCCCCTATGTGACCCATGGCTGCCTGGGAAGCTGCTGCCCATGTCTTCCTGCCTGCTCCGAGCCTCTTCTCCAAGTCAGGACCTCCATGCACCATTAAACCCCTCTGTGTTCATGCATGTGTCTTCCCCTCGCCCTCTCTCTTATGGTGGGTGCTTTCCCAGTTGTTCTCTTCAACCTAAACCCACAAAGTCACTCCATTCCAGATGTGTTTTGCATTGCAAAGAGCTGACCTGGGACAAGGTACGTGAAGACACTTCACTGCTCATGGGCAGGGACATCTAAGGAGCTTATAGGGAAGGGAAAGCCTTCCCTGGGAAGACAACAGGCACAGAGGTCCTGCAGGAGACTGTGGGGCCAGAGCCGTGTTGTGGTGGGAGGTGTGTGACAGGGGCTGCTGTGTGATGGGAGAGTGGGGAGGAGGAGGCCAACCCAGCCTGGGCGAGGGGAGGATGCAGACAAGGTCTTGGATCAGCTGGCTGAGAGGTGTCCATGGGGAACTGCAGGCAGGTCTGAGCCTGTCAGATCACCGGAGCCAGGGAGTGGGTTGAGGCAGGTCTGGCAGGAGGAGGAATACAGGAGCTGAAGGGAAAGGTAGAAGGGGAAAGTGGTGAAAGAGGGGAAAGGAAGGCACAAAGCGGAGCAGAGGGGAGCACCCAGCCCTGGGGCAGGAGAGGCGTGGTAGGGGTGGGAAGGGGCTTGGTTCATCACAAGTCACCTAGGGACCAGCTGGGGCAGGAGCACCACGTGCCAAGACCTATTAAGTGCTCAAGGGGTCACTCAGCAGCCACTTAGCTCCCTCCCGTCCACAGGTCAGAGGAGAGCATCCTCATGTGTCACCTCCTAATTCCATTTGATCCTGCCCTAATCCCTCTTAAAACCGACCCTGGGAGCCTTGAGGTGGGTGCTGGGGAGAGCCGCCGGGGGCCAGGGGGCACGGTGACAGCCTGCGGGAGCGGCGCGGCGTGGGGATGGAGGCAGCGCCATGTGCACCACAGCGCTGCTCCTCGGCACGCTGGTCATGATCCTGCGGCGCCGCTTCTCCAACAGAGTCGAACCGTATGTGCCCTGTCAACTCCTTCCCACCCCCTTCCCATCCCCTTCCTGTCACCTTCCCACTCCCTTCCCATTCCTTTCCTATCCCCTCAGCGTCCTGGGGCTGGGATACGGGGGTGAGGGGTGGCCCCTGGGTGGAGGATCTCACTAATTAGCCTAAGAGACTTCTTTGGAGGTATTTAGTTTTCTTATAGTTTCAGTCCTCTGGGTGACACCCGGAGACATAGAACCATAGAACGGGTTTGGTTGGAAAGGTCCTTAAAGCTCATCCGGCTCCAATCCCTGCCATGGGCAGGGACATGTTCCTCTAGAGCAGGTTGCTCCAAGCCCCATACAGCCTGGCCTTGAACACTGCCAGGGATGGGGTATTCACCACTTACTTGCGCTGGGCACAAAGAAGTCACCTCCTCCCTGTTGCACCAGCATGAGCAAGAAGGAAACGCAGGATTGCTCCCCTGTCTCTCTGGTGTGAAGCATCAGGGTTGAACTCCTGGGATGCTTTCACCCACACCAATCAAGATGTTTCCCAAATGGAGTGGTCCATCCTGGATGTTTCCCATCCAGGCAAGCAGTCTGGCTGCCTGCGTGTCCTCCTGCCTCAGCTGCGAAGGAGAGTGAGCAGTGCTCTCAGTGCCGGGACATCACCAGGCTGCCAATGACACCCAGCAGCCGAATCCTCATCTGGTGTGAAACAGCCCCGGGGAGGCCCCTGGGATGCTGGGGGTGGGTGGTGGGGGGGGTGGTGTTGGATAAGCAGCGGGGTGCAGAGGATGCTTGAGAGCATCAGCGACACGTTGGCTCTCAGAAGAGACAGCAGCCACCCCGCCGCAGCCGTGCCCTGCTGCGCTGCGCTCTGTGCCCGCACACACGTCCTGGCTCCCAGGCAGTGGCAGGCAGCAGATGGGAAGGGAACTGCTGCAGTCCCGCACCGCGGCAGTGACAAAGCCACCACGGGCGCGCAGGGTCACCTCCTGCTCCGAGCATCCCCACTGTGACATGGGCACGCTGCCGGCGGCTGCGGCTTCCGCTGCCTGCAGCTCCCGGTGCCTTTCGGGGTGGGGGGGTTTGTTCCCCTTCGGCACCCGCTTGGCTCCACGCTTGCCATGGGGCCGCCCGCTGCAGCCCCAGCCTCGGAGCGAGGTTCCCTCTGGAGGCGCGCAAATCCGTTTACCAAAGACTGGAGCCGTGAGCGAGGGGAGCTCGAACTGGCGCTTAGTGAGACAGTGGTTCGGGGGAGGGAGGAACAAGGCTCGAAGCTCGGAAAGCATCTCAGGGCCGGCGTGCCCCGGCTCCCCCTGTGCTACCTGCAGCGCTGCCTGAGCTAAAGACTCATCAGGTGCCTGAGCAAACATGAGATGGCTGCAGAGGTTGAGGCTCCCCCCGAGCAGAGATGGATGGGGAGGTTGGCAGAGCTGGCATCCTGCAGGTCCATTCCTTGGGAAGCTGCAGGGCTTGCGCACAGGCTGGGGAACAGCAGTGATGCCACTGTGCTGGCAGCCCTGTGGTGGCAGATCAGCCATAGGAGCAGGCATGAGCTGCCTTCGGGGTGGTAGGGACAGGGCTGCAGGGACATCTTTGTGGCTGGCTCGGCACCACTGCAAGCCAAGTGTGCAGGTGTGGGAGAAGGTGTCAGGGCTGCTGGTTTATGGCTGTCACCGTGTCCTTGCTGCCAGGAGCAAGCACTGGGGAAGCACAAAACTCCGGAGCCAAAAGAGCTGGGGTTGGGAGGGATGCTTGGGCTGCCTGGGCCACCTCCACTCCTGCAGAAGCACGACTTCACCAGATCTAAACCAGTGTCCCACAGCCTGTCAGGCCTCGCACCCAACTGCCTTCACCATCACCATCATCATCAATGTGCGGCTGGTGAGACTGCAGTGCAGGGATGGAGTGTGCCGGCACTGGCACCAGCAGCTCGAGCCTGGACTTGTCCCACTTGGGCATGGACGTGGGGAGCACAAGGGACACTCACAGCTGCATGGGCTGGAGAAGCTCCCTCTGAGCCCTCCTGCAGCTGTCAGACAGGCGCTGCTGGGTGCAAAGGCACCAGCCCACAGAGAAGCCATACACAGCTAGATTAGTTCTTTGGGTGATTAACTGCCCTCACCATTAAACGCCAGCAGCCATGAAGAGGTTTTCTGCTTGCTCTATTTGAGATGTTCATGTCTTTACTGTGCTCTGCACTGGCATAAATCAGAGCAGTTCCACTGACAGCTTCAAACCAGGAGAGAATTTGTCTCCAGCCTTTCACGGTTTGGAAAAGAGAAGTAGCAGAAGCAACAAAAGCCAGTGCTGCTGGCCAGGGTCGGGGGAAGTGGCAAAGGCGACCAAGGCAGAACAGACCGAGGCTTCAGATGGGCATGGTGGAGGGCAGGAAGCATCCTCCGCACCACCAACAGACCCAGGCACCAGAGCCCCACCCCAGTTTTGATCCAGCTGGAGTTTGGTGAGGTCCAGGCTCGAGCTGGGCTGGCACCAGGACCCCATATGGCAACAAAGACCAGGATTTGCCCTATGCGCACTGGTCTGGATGACCCCTGGCTTAAAGACATCCCTGAAAAGCAGCACACAGTGAAGAAAAAGACAGGAGCCCACATGTTGCACGGGATAAAGCTGCCCCGATGCAGGAACGTCCTTCTGGCTCTGACGTCCCTGTGTGCGAAGCAGAGCATGTGTCCTGGGCAAAGGACACAAATGAACAGCCCAGGCAAGATCAGATTATGTGAAATCCTCTGCCCATTTGACCTCCTTCACGTCTCATCTTCTATTTATATGCCTTGAGGCTGCAGGGACAGTGAGGGTTGTCCTTGGCCCACACTCACAGGGCTGGGGTGCTCAGCTGTGGGTTGGGGGGTCACGGTTGGCCCCTGGAGCTGGCTGACACCCTTCAGAAAGGGAGGTTTGAAGGTTTCCTCCTAACAGCCCGGCCATGGGGTCTGATGTCCCCATCTCACCAGAGCTGGAAAGCAAACTGAAACACAGCCCTGGGCTCACCTCCCATCAAGGGACAGGAAGGTCAAGGGGGACTCCTTGGGTTTTGCGCTTGGGTTTCCTCAGCGAGCAGTGATTTATCCTTTGGTTTATGTGTTATTTCATGAGAAGGTGCTGGCCAGGGGCCAGAGCTGGTTATGGGTGTCTGCTCTGTTTGCCTTTCTCATGTTCTTCCCCTCCAGGCTCTTCCAGGCAGGAGCAGCTCACTGCCTGCTCCCGATCTGTGTGCGGGTTTTGGGGGTAGAGATGCTGCTGACCCAGAGCCCAGGGTTTGGTCATGGTGCTAACCCAGCATAGGAGATGTAGGGCCGTTGAGCAGCCAAAGGAGACTGCTGGAAGAGCCAGGTCTGCGAGGGAACATGTTCTCCATGGAGTGCTCTTGGAGAGGGATCAGGTCAGGGGCTTGGTGGGGCAGAGCTGGACTACGGCAACCCAAAGGAAGCGCTTTGGGGAAGTGAAACATGGATTTGCCTCTACTGCTGCTTTCCCAGCCCCCTCACAAACAGGCTGGACATGAACCCCTGGGCCTCAGATGGGTTATGTTCCTAGGGCTGAGAGCCAGGGCCATGGAGAGAGGGAACGTGTGGTGCCATCAATCCCCCCATGAGGACACCCCTGTCGCACCCTATATGCTGTGCTGAAAGGCAAGAACAAACCCTCTACAGACCCTCTGCACCTCAGGCTGGAGAAAACAGAGCCGGTAGCTTGGCACCCTCAGGATTTAACCTTCCAGCTTTGTCCCCTCTGGGATGCAGGACGTGACCTCCTCATTTCCACTGCCCAGGCAGGGCTCTGCATCTCCGGTGTTGCTGGAGCAATCAGTGCGCAGCAGGCATGCACAGACAAGTGTCAGCTGAATTCCTGTATGGCTTAAATACAGCAGCAAGGCCACAAACACAGCTCCAAAGTGCTGCAGGCAGAGCTGAGCTGATAAATAACCCCCAAAGCCACCGGCAAGTGAAATACACCCATCTTTCCAGGCTCAGCGTCACTTTCCCCCTTCTATCCGTCTAGCAGCTGAGATCCACTCTCTACCTGTGCTCGAATCCAGTACCAGAAGGGTCAATTCTGTGCCACTTCTGCGGAGTCATTATCCTGTCGGTTATATAAATGTCTGGGCATGCACAAAAGGCAGTGCTGATACAGTGGCTCCGGCACCAACCCGCTCCAACACCTGCTTTTCAGCTGGAGAGAAAGCCGAGCACAAGAACATCTCGAGAGCTGTCACACAGAAAGCTGCTGTCTTTCAAGCTGAATGGAGGTCTAAATAGCTCTCTGCCTTTGGAATCTCATTTCTAAATGCAATTAATACTGGCACATGCATAATGAGAGACTGACGAGCGAATCCAGACTCCAGCAATAAAGAAGCCAGCCCCAAATGCAATGTAAATATTACAAATCCTCACTAGGAGCTGACCTGGGGAAGAAATCTTTGTGATGATTAAACCCAAGTGACAATACAACTGGATTCCTACATCTGTCACAATACTACCGGCTGATACATAATGAGCTACGCTAAAGAACCAGCTCTTGCTGCTCTTCAATGCAGAGAAAATGTCTATTTGTAGAATGTAATTAATCTCTTCTTCAAAATCGGAAACCTTAGTGTCCTTGGTAACAACATGCCAGTGACTCAGAGCGTCTCTGGCTTCTTCTGATTTCTGAGCAAATTATTGAGAGTGACCCCAAATTCGAGCACTGAAGAGGAGCTGTGCTTCAGGAGTGGGAAAGCCAGCTGGGTATCTGGAGGTGGGGATGGGTTTGGTCCCTGCGGGGCTCCTTCAGCAGCTTAAAGGAGGTTCCTGGACTTGTTTCAGCCACATTCCTTTGGATGAGATGAGCTCTGTCCCAAGACCTGGTCCCCAACCAGAGGAGCATAATTCCCTTTTACCATCAGGTGTAACCAGGCAGAGAACAATACTGAAAGCACAGCAAGGGCAACAAGAGCAGGGTGAAGCTGCTCCCTCTTTCACCTGGTTTCCATGGGCAGCAAGTGCTGTGCAATTATGCTCTGCATGTGTGTCCATGCACACACACATGTGGCTGCTTCCCAGAGATGGCTTCTGAGCCTGATGGCTCGTTTCAGCCAATTTTGGCTGGGGATAGAGGTTCAAAGACATCCAATCCCTACCTGGTAGCAAAGATGCGAAGCCATGAGTGCTGATGTGGCAGAGAGATGCAGAGAAGTGATGCATTTCCCTCTTCTCCAGCCACCCCACTCAGCCTGGCTGCGGTTGGTGCTACAAAAGCAAAGCTGGGCCACTCCAAAGCACCCAGGGGCCACCTCTGCTTTCTATGAATTTCAGTGGGGAGCAACTGCTGCTCGATGTCACGCACTGACCCAGTTCCAAAGCCCAGGGGAATGCTGAGCTGTGATAAAGGGACAGCTGGTTGGAGAGAGGGTGACGGAGGACTTGCATGATTTATTTATTTCCTGGCAAAAAGAACAAAAAAAAAAAGAAGAATTGTTGGATAAAATCAGCATATTCCAGGCTAAAATGTACTGCAGCAATTCCTTGTGGGATTTGAGCTGAGGTGCGGTCTCCCTGCAGCTCCATGCTGCTTTGCAGAGCCAGGGGGACATGGGGAAAAGGAGGTTTTTGTCATTACTTCTTCGATTCAAAGCCACCTTTTCTTGCAGCAAGACACTGCTTTCATTGAGAAAGAGCTGCAAGCGGCACCGCTGCCCGCATATCACCCATCTCCTCTGTCCCCAGGCATTCCGAGGGAGAAGAAGAGACCAGGAGAGACACTGGCTCCGACCCTCGTGCCACGTAACACTGCTCCGGAGTCAAAGCCAAGGTGGGATGCGGCACTTACCTGGGACAGAGGCAGCTCTGGAGGAACTGTGCTAGCTCAGGGTACAAAGGCTGCTCTTTGCCTTTCTGTCCTGCTCACAGAGGCCTCAGGCATTTTAATGATGGTTCCTTCCTGTTTCACCCAGGATTTATAGGTCTCTGCCTACCAGTGAGGCTGGGAAGCCTCTGGAAAACTGGCTCACTCTGGGGGAAGGAATTAGAGCCTGAAACTCAGATTGGAAGGGAAAAGCCCATTTTCCATCACTTTCAGTAGCAGCTCAGGTGCCAAGTGAGGGTACATTCAGCCCTTCCTCTGCGGCTGCCTGGATGCCAGGAGCATCTCATAGGGACAGAAAGGGCAGCAGAGCCGGTGGTGGTCCAGCCAGGGCAGGGATGGGGTGTGTGACATGGGGATTTGGTACTGATGGGGTTTTGTGTCCTGAACAGTGACTCCAGGGAGGGAGGGCCATCTCCCGCCTGTCCATCCGTGGCTCCCAGCAAAGGTAGGGCAACTCACACCTTTGGAGCTGAGGGGACACTGGCCTGGGCTGGGACATGGGGGGGGTTTGGGGGGGAATTGAGGCTGTCCTTCCTCACCCCCTGCAGCCTACAAGGAACTGCTGAATGCCTATGGGCAGCTCAGGTACTCACCTTGCTCATCCTTCCCTTCTGATCATAATCTCTGCAAACAATTAATCATAGAATCCTCACACAATCCCAGCCTGGTTTGGGTTGGAAGGGACATTAAAGCTCCTCCAGCTCCAGCCCCTGTCACGGGCAGGGACACCTTCCATAGAGCAGTTGCTCCAAGCCCCTGTGTCCAACCTGGCCTTGAGCACTGCAGGGATG
>JAOEHY010035604.1:0-27925 GCA_025447955.1 Psilopsiagon aurifrons
GGGTGGCATGGTTTAGTGGGAGGTGTCCCTGCCCATGGAAGGGGGTTGGAACTGGATGAGCTTAAGGTCCTTTCCAAACCTAACTATTCTATGATCCTATGAAAATAACCTGAGACCATGCATGCAGAGAGGCAGAATAATGCAGAAACAGCAGCTGAAAAGGCTGTTCCTTTGCGTGAATTTAAGGGGAATTCATTCCCTCTGAGAGCTAGTAACTCATTTGAATGTGGACTCAAGAAATGACATTATGGGCATGTCCTTCACTATTGCTTCAAGCCTTTGGCCTCAAGTTTCTTTAATTGAATCTTAGATGGGAGTCCACCAGCACTTCATTTTGATTTAATTTTTATGATTCAATTTAGCATTTAGTTTCAGCTGCAATCTGATTTTATTACAGTTGTTGCCCGTGGAAAATGTATCCACCTATTACTAACACTACATAAATTCCGATGCTGTCTTAAGAAACATTCTCACACGTATGAGAGCTAACATTTCATATTTAATATGCCTACTTGTTGATAAGGCTTGCGGTGTGACTGGGTGCCGTGAGCTTGCCAGAGGAAGTATTGTTTCAATGCATCACAAAGGCAAAGAAATGCAACATTTCCATGTAACACATGGTATCTCTGGGGCGCATCCTTAGAGTGCTGATGGTTCCACCACACATTGTGGACTTGCTGCAGCAGGAGTGTTGATTTGAGAAGATACTCCTTCATCAAGAAGCTGGTATTCACATGTCTTCAGGGCTTTCTTTTGTATGAATAAAGGGGTCTGTTTCATTGATCTAATTTCCTTTCCTATATATGTTATAGATGCTGAAATAGCAGTGCACGTTAGAAGTGGCTGCACTGCATTATATGCTAGCTAAGGCTGTCAGAAGATGTGTGTTTCCAAAAGACCTGAATATTCAAGCTGTGATATCATCACATCCACTATAGTTTCAATACAAAGTAAACTGAAGCCAAAGAGACTGTGAATGTACCTTGGAGGAAGCTTTCCACTTTCCAGGCAGTGAGGATAGTACAGGAGTGCATCCGACAGCCTGGGTAGGCTGCACTGCCTCCATCACCAGCTGAGAGGCAGGGATGATGTGGGTAGAGCTGGTCCAGCTCCACAGATGAGAATTATGAGGGTGCTGAGGCGCTGGCACAGGGTCCTCAGAGAAGCTGTGGCTGCCCCATCCCTGGCACTGTTCAAGATCAGGTTGGATGGGGCTTGGAGCAACCTGCTCCGGTGGAAGGTGTTGCTGCCTGTGGCAGGGGGTTGGAGCTGGAGGAGCTTTAAGGTCTCTACCAACCCAAACCAGTCTGTGGTTCTATGATTCGATAAAAGAGAAGGTGACTTCTTAGGAGTCATTTTCTAGCCCAGTGATTTTACACTTTACACCCAGGACTTGAGTTTTGGGATCTACCTACAGAAAGCTTGAGTTATCAGACACATCCACGTGGCTGTATACCAACAGCAACTACTGCATGAGCTGCCTTACCCAAGGTACCACGCAGTTTTCCAGGCCATGTTAAGCTCTGCACTGCTATGGTTAGACTGTCATCTACCACAGAACTGCCTGGTTTCCAGTCAAATTCACTGCAATAGAAAGCAAGGAGACCAGTCCAGATTCAAATGCCCACAAGGCAGATAGATCCCTTTTCAGCACAAATTCAGAAGAAATTTAGATTCAATTAATTCCTTTTTTCTTCATATCTAAGAGCTTTTGTAACGTCTGAAACCTTTATCAGCATTGACAATGGTATAAATACCATCCTGCCAGCTCCTAGGGTGCTAGCAAACAAGCTTTCATCAACCAAATGTACTCTTTCAGACAGAGCAAGATATAAACACCCATATGTAAAGCACATTCTCTGGACCGGGTCCATCACTAGCAAAACCCTCCTGCTTCCCTGGAACCAGCAATACAAACTCCCTTTATATGTCTTAAGTGTCCACAGTACAAACAATAACACATTAGCATGCTCTTGACACTGCTGTCAAAATAAACAGCTATTTATTAACATTCTACAAGGCATTATTTTTATAAGGAATCCATCAAGCATTAATGTCAGAAAAATAAGTTATCCCCTGCCCCGGAAAACAGCATCTCCCTTTTACTTAAGACAACATCTGGTCCAGATAAGAGCTGCCAAGTGCTGGAGCTAAAAGGCACAGTGATTGCTGTTGCTCGGTGCTTGCTCTGAGTATTTCTATGAACAACATATTTGAGCAGTGTGGTACCACTGCCAACCCTTCCCTGGGATCCCCGCAGGACAATACGTTCCCTTTCTGCTCTTACTGGGTAAACGGAATAAAGGCTGAACGCAACACTGGCTCTCACCGGTCAAACCTGCACTAAATAAAAAAGGATATGAAAAACTGCCTCCTGCTCTCTCTTTCTGAGGTGAAAACCTCCCCATCTCTACACAGGGAGACTTTTGCTGCCTTTTGTTCTTGTGGTTGAAGCCAATTTAAAGATATCAAGGAACCTCTTGAGAAAACCAAGAGAGGAAGCTTGAATGCAAAGTGAACTTCCAAACAAAAAGCTATTTTTAGCGCTGGGGGGAAACTCTTAGCATTGGACAAACAATACAAGGAAGTTTCAGACACTGACTGCTAGGGAGAGCTAATATCCCCTTGTTGCTGCCCCACCTAGTCTGGATACAGGCATGCTGCTGCATTCTCAGGCTTCTCACCACCCCCAAATTATTCACCTTCCCCTTTGCATGGAGCAAAAGTTCAGGGCTCAGACCAAGCGCCACCTTGGTTGGTTCATACGCACATCACCCTGCAACGGACACGGGTGACGTGAGCTCACAGCATGGCCTTGAATGGATCATGGGCTTCGTGGTGTTGGTAGGGATGGGTGGTGGGACTTCCATTTGCAGTACCACCAGATGCAGTAGTAAAACACAGCTGGAAGCATGCACAGGGCTGAGACCAAAGAGCAAAGAAAGAGTCTTGTGTGTCCAAGGCCTAGAATTAAGACAGAAGCAGAAGAAATGATGTAAATGGCTTTGAGACAACACAAAAAAGACTCTCCTAAACACAGAGCAAAATACCTAGCTGTACTTCTGCCCTTCATACACTGCTGGACTCTGGAAATTCTCTCCAGTAAGTCAGTGGAGTCACACTGGTGCTCAGCACCTGGGGATCCGGCTTGATTTGGAATTCTTTACAAAGGAATGTAGTGACAGGACAAGGGCTTTAAACTGACAGAGGGAAGATGTAGATTAGACATTAGGAAGAAGCTCTTCCCTGTGAGGGTGCTGAGGCGCTGGCACAGGGTGCCCAGGGGAGCTGTGGATCCCCATCCCTGGCAGTGTTCAAGGCCAGGTTGGACACAGGGGCTTGGAGCACTCTGCTCCAGTAGAAGGTGCCACGGCCATGGCAGGGGTTGGAACTGGGTGAACTTTAAGGTCCCTTCCAACACAAACCACCCTAAGAGTCTATGATTCTATGATTCTATGACCTAACAATAATGCTTTGGCAGTCCCCATTGACTCCCCTTCGGCACCCAACAATTCAGCTTTCCAGCACCCTGGAAGAACAAGAGGATTTTTCAAGCAATTATCAATATGTATGGGTTTGGGGTGGGAAGCTCTCACAGGATTTTTTCTCACCTATTCACTTCCTGCTCTAGCTACATTCCTGTGCACTCATTTATAACTAGAATGAGCAGCAGGATCAAAGCAGTCAAGAACAGCTTGTCTTCTGAGATCAGTAAAATAAGGCTACGCATGAAGAACACTCTTTCCCTTGAAACCTCCCTCAGATCTTGGTGTTGCTCAGAGATATGAACCAGCATTCAGCGAACAGAAGATGCTGGGAAAGTAATTTCAGGGAACAGACACATTTCTGCTTTTGCTGTGAACTTGCAAACACTAAAAGCAAGGCTTTGACAGGCAGAGGCAATCAGAAACTGGATGCAAGGTGGAAGTGTACAGATAATACAAGCTATACAAGATTGCCCAAGTCTTCATCTGGCCCTGTTGCCTATATAAACTCATGAGAGGCCAGCCAGGGGCATTTTGTAGATCTGATTGCCAGTGGGAGAGAAGGATATTGATTACACTGCAGTAAGCTGAGCCTCAGTCAGCAATGTGTCCTTCCAGGGACAAAGTCCAGCTCTCTATAGGCTGCATCAGCAGCAGCGTAACCAGCAGGTTGGGGAAATGGTTCTTGCCCTATATTCAGCACTTGTGAACTCAAGTCTGGCTGCTGCATTGAGCTCTGGGCTCCTTAGGACATAACACTGACTAAGGGGAGCGAGCCAGTGATGGTCTGGGGGCCAAAGCACATGGTGAGAGAGGAGAGACCTGGGCTTGTCCAGGCAGTGATGGGGAACAGCAGCTTCCAAGTACAGGGTGAGTGGTAACAAAGGAGATGAAGCCTGGCCTCTCAAAGGTGCATAGCAAAAGGACAAGCCGGAGCAAGGGAGATTCAGATCAGTGACAAGGAAAAAGAATTTTGCCCTGAGAGTGCTGAAACACTTGCACAATAACTCAGAAATGTTACATCCACGCAGAGACCTTACAAATTAGTTAGGGAAAGGCCTCTATACCCATCAGGCACTCAACTCTTCGACCTGCCTGGGGACTAAAATATGCAGGTACCTGAAGGACTGCATCTGGTCTGCTCCAGAAGACCCGCTCCTGTGTTCAAATGGTATTTATGCCACTGAATCACATAGTTTTCAAAGAAAGTCACCTTCAATTTTAGGTTCCAAGCCTCTCCTACAGGCTCTTTTAGATCACTTTGTTCCACAGATACCTTGTCCTTATCTTGCTAAATACCCTTTGGGTGAAAGGACAGGGATTTTGGTTATTACTTCTTTCTAAATAATTTCCACATGGTTTTTAGTGGGGTGGGGGGCACTCATTGCAAAAAGCTCCCGAACAGAGAATAGGAAGAATTTATTTGTGATGTAGCTTGTAGCTCTTGGTTCCAATGCAGGGCTGCTCTGTATCTGCAAAGGGTTAAGGATTAGCTGATGGAAAACATTTGAGAGGCTCTGATAACAGAGCATAGGCAAACAGTGGGATCAGGCTCACAACTGCTGGTTACACACTGCAAATCACCAGCTTTAGCACAGGCAGTACCAGCCTCATACCCTGCACAGTGTTTCTGCTTCTGGGCTGCACTGACTCCTGCAATAACTCGCCTGTCACTCCCAACAGTGCTTTGGGATCTCTTTCTTCCACTCACCAGCCAGGACTGTAGACACTCACCCCAACGTGCCCCAAACCTCTGCCCGCTGATACCATACAATGATGAACACACTGTTTCAGGGGTTTAATAGGAGCTGCACTGACTCTGAAACACCTGGCTGCAGATTTGTTCAGCTTTTTGAGATGAGACATAGTTTGATAGAGCTCCATGGGGAGCAGTGCATGATTACAGCCAAGCACAAGGATGCTGCAGAGCAAATACTGAAATATACTGTGAAAGACAAGACACTTGCTGTTTTCTGTCCAAGTCCATGGGTTTGTGATGCAGCAGTGGTTTGAGACGCAGCAGTGCTCCCCATTGTGACACCAGCGACTGCTACAGGCACAGCCAGGACCAGAATCAGGCCTGGGGGAGCCCGGATGTGGGCACTGCTGGAACCCACATTAGGAAAGTCTTTTGAAGTGGATGGGGAATTGACCAGAGTCTTCCATTCTGTCTTATGCTTCAATACTGAGGCTGCACCTCACTCTGCTCTGTTCCTAAAAGAAGCAGCAGTGCCATGACCATGATTAAATGCAGTCATTAAACAGTGCTGGGGATATAGTGAACACTGGTGTTCCTATGTACACACACTTCACCTCTGGGGTTAAACTGCTTGGTTTCCTTCCACTAACATTCAAAACATACTCTTCCCATCTTCGTCCAAAGATGAGCACAGTCACTGGTACAATGCAACCTAACGGCACTGACATCAGTGGGAAAAACCTGATCCCCACCTCACTGGGCTGCGTCAGAGAGATTCATTAAGCTGAGGATTCAACCCAAGAGCCTCTCTTCTCTTAACACAGAACTGACACCAAATCTCATGACGCTATTTGCTTCTTAACTCAAATAGCATCTCCAGAGCTCTCAACCGACAGAAGGTTGTGGCTGCCCCATCCCTGGCAGTGTTCAAGGCCAGGTTGGACGGGGCTTGGAGCAACCTGCTCTAGTGAAAGGTGTCCCTGCCCATGGCAGGGGTTGGAACTGGATGAGCTTTAAGGTCCCTTCCAACCCAAACCAGTCTGAGATTCTATGATTCTCAAGTGACGAGGTGGCAGCATCCCAGGGCAAGGAAGCCGGAACTGTTAGTGTGGATCATGTCCACGGCCTGTCTAGCCCTATATCCTGTCTGAGATGGTGGCCAGCCCCAGCTGCGTCAGAGGAAGGTGTGAGGACCCGTGTGAGGCAGATGTCATGCCTCACTGCAGCCTGCCCAGCTTAGGAAAAGATGAAAACAAATGAGTTTATAACCTTTTGTCAGCCTGTCCCAAGGATGTAACTTCACAAATATTTAGGTCAAACGGGGCACACCCTGTGCTGCACAGAGAAAAGAAGAAAACCCAGCGCTTCAACCCTTGGATGCCATACTCTGTGTGCTAGATAAGATAAACAAGTGACAGTCACTTGCTATCGCTGCGGACACTGCGCTGCTGGCTCGGCCCTGGAGCTGAAGGTGGCTCAGGACACAAGTGAAGCGAGTACTGCAGTCTCAGTGCAAGCCATCATTTTCCACATGAGAGTTATAAAAAACTATAATCAAACAAAAAGAAGTGTGAAGCTCACCTAAACTCTGCTGGCTTTTAAGGACTCAACCCAGTTTAAAGAAGGGATTCACCAACTGCAGATCTTCCCTTGCCACATGGAATTGCACCCAATTTAGACATCAGTTCACAAAAAAGCCATGAAGAAGTGCCCTCAAACGCTGTAAATGCAAAGACCAGCTACAGGTGCCTGTGGCTTCTGTCTTCTCCCAGTCTGCTCCTCCTTAGTGGAGAGTGGAGGTGGTGACTTCTGCCAGGTCCCCAGCCACAGACTGGCTCTTACTGAGTCACAACGGGTTTTCTCAGCTATCACAAAAGCATCAGTAAGGTTCCTAAGCAGACTGGGACTGTTTCCTCATGGCCGAGCCTGCTTGAGATGAACCTTCTCGTTTCTGTCTTGGCAGTGTCTGTGGCTCTCATCCTCCTGGTGGAAATGGGTCTCCACTGCCCATTCCAGTGCAACACGATGAAGGGTGGAAATCAGTGGCCCAGAGGGATTTTGTCCAGGGCTGAGCCGAGGACAGGGATTCGGCCTGGTGCAGCTCCCCCAGTGCTGGTCCTGCTGGTGCAAAACCCAAACACACCAAATGCTGATCTAAGTACTGGGCAGGCCAGAAACCCACCAACCCTGCAGGGTTGTCCTGTTGGCAAGTCAGGATGGGGGCACAAGCAGATGAAAACTACTGCTCTGAGCAAGGGGAGAGAGAAACCTATTCTGTGGCTGGGCATAGACGTGTCCCCCATGTCCTTGGTATCCCAGGGTGGCATCACTGATGGCAGAGCTCTGTGACAAGGCAAAGGCCAGCTCAGAAGCACCCCTAGGAGCAGGCAGCATTGCCCATAGCTCTTTTCCTCCATCAGCTGTTAATCATTTGCCTTGGCTGTGTTAATTCACAAGTTTCTTTCTCCCATCCCTGCTCCCATTGTTTCTGAGCAGGGCATTGTCATGAGGCCAGTTCTATATTTACAACAGGATGTCAGCCCGCGCTTACGGTCGTCTTCTTTGAACTGGATACTTTTACCTTCCACGTTGGCAACGATGCAATTCCACATAAAGGTAGAAAAATAAACAAGTGTTTATTTAAGACATGATTAGTTGTATCCAAGTGCACAAGTGGCACTTCTTCCTATGGGCTCTTCCATGCTCCCGGCCAGGAGAGCACAGGTTTTTTCAAGGCATAAACAAAGGATTATTTCCTAAGAAGATTGAGGGTTTCCTTTAAAGGGAAGCAAAGAAAAAGCAAGGAGGAAGGAATCTGCAGAATAGCCCTTAGGAAGTTACAATCTGGAGGCCCTTTAGTCCCTCTCTAGCAAAATGTACTTAAATATAGCATGGCCTGCCCAGAGCACAGCCTGAGAAATGCCATGCACCCAGCAAAGGAGCACCTCTGCAGCCAAAGCCAGAGGGTGCCAGGCTTCAGACACATGCCCCTTACCAGCATCTGCAACCAGGCCTGAGAGCTGCAACTTTGACTTGATTTGGCTGCTTCAAAAGGTTCGATTCTGCTTTACTATGGTTCAATTTCCACACGCAGCCTTACTTTTTGCTTGAGCAGCAAAGCAGCCTGCAGCCTTTGTCAGAACAGGAGTGCAAAAGCCCTTCTCCACTGAACGATGCCACCAGCCAGCTTCAGACCAGACCTGGGACTTGAAGCAACCACTCCCTCTGCTCCTCACCCAAGGGCCACCAGGTTCTGTCTGACCTCTTCACAAAGAGGCCACAATCCCAGGAGACCTTATTCTCCATGAAATGCTTCCTCAAGTCTGCTCTCACTGGGTTCCTTATGTATAAGTTTCATGTTGTTTCTTGGAGCTGAGATGTTATCCCTGTGTGAATCCCCCTTCCTTGCTGAGTTCATAAACCTGAGTATTTAACTAGAGCAGGTTACAAAATGGGTGAGAAACTCCCTCCCCTCCTCAAAATAACAAGTTTTTGAGGCAAAACTAACACATTTCCAAGCCCAAGTGCTATTCACACCTCACAGGAGATGTGACTGCATCACACCCCCATTTTCCCAATGGATGAGGAGTGTGGGGGACTACACTTCCTATGACACGCTGTGGTCACCCCAACCAATGAAAAAGGCGATCCACCAGTGACATGAATGGCCGGGAGCTCACCCAGGGAGCCTGGCCACTGTTCCACCCCTGGCAGTCTTCAAGGCCAGGTTGGACAGAGCCTTGGGCAACACGGTCTAGGGTGAGGTGTCCCTGCCCATGGCAGGGAGTTGGAACCGGATGATCTTTAGGTTCTTTCCAACACAAACTGTTCTATGATTCTATGTGCAGTCAAGACTAGATGGCCCACGAATGGGAATTTCAGGACACAAATGTTTCACCTTGGTCAAGATGACATAGTTTTGGTTGGGGTCATTCCACTTGCTGCATAACATTTACTTCTTTCTCTTCATCTCCCTGGAAAGTGAATCACTTTGTGACAGAGGAATAAGCCAAAACTCAGTCTTCTGAGCAGAATCATAGAACAGTTAGGGTTGGAAAGGACCTTAAGATCATCCAGTTCCAACCCCCTGCCATGGGGTCATGCCTCACACCAGATCATGTCACGCAAGGCTCCGTCCAGCCTGGCCTTGAACACCGCCAGGGATGGAGCATTCACAACTTCCCTGGGCAGCCCATTCCAGTGCCTCACCACCCTCACAGTAAAGAACTTCTTCCTTGTAGCTAACCTGAAGTTCCCCAGTTTAATGCAGATAAGAGTGCTTTGTGCAATGTTAGTTCGGAGCCATCCCCTGTCAGCGCAGCATCCACTCGATGCTGTACCTGCTCTGGAACTATACAGACGCTTTGTGCTCCAGGACACCCTGACCTGTCTCCCACATACTTACTCCAGAGCACAAGTGAGCAGCTACTAATTGCATTCAGCTGTAATGGGAAGTCTGAAATAGTTCAGGCTCTCTGGCAAGAGACTTGTGTTGTACCAGCAGGCTTTGGCTGTGGATTTATCTGCCATGGATCCCGCTTCCCATACGGCACAGGGTAGTGGCAGCAGGATGAACCCTAGAATGTAATAATATAAGCAGGAAGGGCTGTAATTTGAGGCCCTTCCCACATCAAGTAAGTAAAACAATCTCCTCTTTCAGAATGCAACATAATTCTTGCATAAGGGTCCTTTAAAATAATACACAGCGCTGCTGAACGGGAGCCATGGGGGGGACTCCCTCTGATCCTCAGTTTGCTCTCAGATTCAGCTGATAGTTTCTCTCTGACTGCTCTAATTCACCCTGAGGAGCTCAAAGTTTTCCTTTCAAAGGCTGCACATACCACTGCCTCTTTTCTGAGCAGTCTGCAAGAATAAAGGTACTGACACACAACATGTGAGTCCACCCCTTCCAAATCATCAGTGTCCTGGTACCTCAGAGCCCCCTCTATGGATGGAAGCAGGTTCTGCTCGTGCTGCATTTCCCACTCTGAAGGACTCTTTGGGGGACTCTCTGCAGATAGCAAAGCTGGAATAAGCTGTAGCTGTATCAGGTGAGCTTCAGTAAATGATAGAGCACATTTAGATAGAAATGATGATTTCCTCTTTTCACTGTGCAGGATTCGTATTTGGGATCCAAAGTTAACTCTGGAAAGGGCAGAAAGCCAGTTCATATTATTGTTATGTCAGACGAGCTCTTATCCCCAGATTCAGGGTAATTACACACGCTTTATGGAAGGAAACAGTACTCAGCCCTCACTGCTGTTTGCCCTCCATTTCCTTCTGTCTTAAGACTTGGCCATTTTTAAGGCATGCTGCAAAATCTGGGAGGTAACAGGAGACTTGAAGACCATGAAAAAACCTGGTGAATAATGAAACAATCTGCCTATAAAGACACACCAGGGAGCAGCTCGATGTATTTTGCAATTACATTCCCAGTGCAAGATCTAATACCAGTGCCCTGCTTCTAATTTTAGAAGGCAGCCTTCTCAGTGCAAGAAGCCTTTGTTACCTCTGGGCCTGAGGAAATCACTGCTGGTCTTCAGAGAGATACATTACACAGAAAACCCTCTTTGGATTATATGTCACTAGAGCTGTCGAAATCTCCATTACAATCACTGGGAGACTGAGGCCAGCGACAGTGAGAAAAACCTGCCTTTGTTTGCTGCTAAATATTGTTAGTCTACTTCAGTAGCCAGAGATGTCACAGGTCATGACAAAATAAGGCAGACCCAGGGCTTTGTGAACAAAAGCAGAGTGTCTGAGCAAAACCTCACCGTGTTAACCCTGTGCAGCATGGCTTGGCGAAGGGATTGCTCCATCAGGCACAGCACTAGGATAGAGGTGGTGTGACTGCCCACAGGTGAGCTACTTCACATGCCATAAGATGGGATGTCTTGACAACATGCTCCCCTGCATCTCCAGCCCAACACTAGGGCAAGTTTGCATCTGCCAGCACCCACCATCCTCAGCTCTAATTGCCATCACTGAAGGGGCCTCTGGAAAACGACCTGTACTGCAAAGATCATAGAATCATGGAATCAGCGAGGCTGGAAAAGACCTTCAAGATCATCCAGTCCAACCATTCCCCAGCACTGCCAAGGCCACCACTAACCCATGTTACTGAGGGCCTCATCTACACAGAGTGTGAACGCTTCCAAAATGCTGACACCAGCACAGCCCTGGGCAGTTCCAATGCCTGAGCACCCTTTGGGGAAGGAATCGTTCCTCATCTCCATCTTCACCTCCCCTGGTGCAGCTTGAGGCCATTTCCTCTTGTCCTATTACTTGTTACTTGACAGAAGAGGCTGACCCCCACCTCACTACAACCTCCTGTCAGGCAGTTGCAGGGAGCAATAAGGTCCCCCCGAGCCTTCTCTTCTCCATACTAACCCCCCCAGGTCCCTCAGCCGCTCCTCATCACACTTGTGCCCTTCACCAATCATCAGATCAGAAGTCTGCAGAAAAACCTATCTATCTATCTCAGGCACATAGCTTTAATAAGGACTAAACCATCCTAATTCTTGGTGGAGTCCAAGCAGCACCAGCAATGAAACTGTAACTGAAACAGAGCAGAAGAAAAAGCATCAGCTGTTCTACAGGGCAGTATTTCACAGCTGCACATCACGTTTGGGCAGTGGAAACAATACAAGCTGTGCAGCAGAAGTCAGACACCATGGGCGCTGCTATTTGAGCAAGTGCTTCTGAGAATTTATGGCTGATCAGGAACATGACATTATTAACACACTTTGTCCCCAGCCAAGTGCAGATGTGTGCTTGCATAAACCTTTCCTTATCATTATTAAAAGTGATGTGCTGCAGTCTGTCACTGCTCAACAAACAATTCCACATCCAAGATCTCAAATGTTCATCTCTCTGATGATCCTGACTTTCCAAAAAGGGTGTTAGGCACAATAACAAGCACATGACCACAGCCCCTTTGGGCTGCTGCATTTCCAAGAAGGGGCAAATGTTGATTACTCGTGTGTTTTCAAGCCCAAACCATTCTGTGATTCTATGATCTCCTGTGATATGATCTATGAGAATGAGGGACAAACTCAATTGTTACAGGGCTTGGATCTCCTTCTACCCTTTCCTTGGTAGACAAAGGACTTATGCTGTATACAGGCTCTGGAAGCCTCTTGTGGATGACTTCACAGAATCAATCTGGAGAAAGCTGGAGCTCTATTAGAAAAATACCTCTTTGCTGGAAGTTTATTCAGCTGTAACTCTGAAAGTCATGTAAGGAAACCAGATAAAAAATAGAGTACTGGATTAAAACAGCACTAAAAGAAATCTTCATGTTACGAGAGCATTCTGAGACCACTTTGCGATCTTTTCTGCTGCTTTACCCACTGTCAGAGGAAAACAGCCTTTGCACTGGCTGGCCTCTGCCTGAATGCCATGGCATTTGCACTGCCATGGAAAACAGTCACCTAGGATGGTAACAGTCTGGTTTCACATCCATTCATGGCAACACTGATGGCCGTAGTTCCCAGGGAACAGTCCTCATACCTTACTACGGAGCAACACCGAGGCATAAAAACCAGGTCCTGACAGTGAGTCAGCACTGAGCTGTCAAACCAAGCTGAAGCCTCCAGGAAGCACAATGTTCTCTCTGCATATTTTTTGTAACACTCAGTATGTTACACAAACTCCCAATGGGCAGAACCCTAGCAAGGGTTTGGAGGGATGTATTTATTACAGCAGTAATTCCAGCATTTAAACTCTCTGACAGCTGCTGTGGACAAATACGCAATAAAAATCAAAGCCAACTCAAAGCCAATATTCAGAGGTGGGAGGCTGCGTAAGCATTTGGGTTCTGGGCCATGTCGTGCTTTGTTTAGCATTCAGGCGGTATGGAGGACTGCAGCATCCCTTTTCCATACTCAAATCAAGCTCAAATCAATTTGGCTTCATTTTCCAACTGGCTGTGTAAAGTTAAGAGCTCTGTCTCCCATTATCTGAGCAATTGGCTGCCATAGCCTGAAACATGACTGGCTCAGCTTGTAAGAACAAACAATCTGAGCAGCGTCAGCTGCTCCAGCTCACACCTTCCCTCCTGCTGCTGCAAGTGTGACATCCTCTGTCAGAGACACAGGCCAACAGCTGAGGACAGTAAAAGCTCAGATCACTGCCAGGTTTGTCCCTCAGAGCCTTTGGGTACCCACACAATGTGCCTATTCTATTAGGTAGAAATAAAAGGAGCCTGTGCTGCAGAGGTCCTGAGCTGGCAACCATTCACTCCTGGAATCACAGGAAAATGTAGGTCGGGAGAGACCCCTGGAGGTCATCTCACCCCATCTATCCCTGGAAGCAGGGACAACCTGGCTTTGCTTCCGATAAGCTCATGATGACACACTATTCCAAACACCAGTTAGGCCTTCCCACAAGGACAGGAGAGAGAGACCTACAACGGCTTTATGGATTCCTGCGGAGAAGCCACAGGCTCCCCCTACAAATTGCCCCTCTGATGTCTGAAGAAGAGATGGAAGCAGAACGGTATCTGGTCAAAGCTTTCAGAGGAGGCCAGGGGTATTCTTCAGTAAGCAACCTGCCCACAGTGTCAAGAGGTAAAAGGAGCCCCACACTACAAGGAGCTTTATTGATTTTAGAGTGCAGTATCCGCTGTAGTTACATGTGACTGACTCACTTAGCAAGGTTACATCGAGCCACAGATGTGTACAGGACTCAGAAGGGAATTCAAATGATTTCTCCCTCCAAAGAGCTAAAATTGTGGTACTTCTTCTGCCAGCAGACTTGTCCTCAAAGCAATCATCTGTCCACCACTGTGCACTACTATGAGTCTATGATTCTTGCCTGCCTATGCTACATCTGTCCAGTTTGAAAGAGTTTAGTACTCCTCTAAAGCCATTCTGAGTCTCACCCTGCCACCCCTTCTGAAAGCACCATACTTGAGCCTGGTTTTCATGCCCATCTTGGCAGTTTCTCTATAAACCAAGCAATGCACAATGTGGGCAAATCTGAGTTAAGGAATGAGCCCCAGCCCATAGAACAGTTTGGGTTGGAAGGGACCTTAAAGCTCATCCACTTCCAACTCCCCACTAAGGACAGGGACACTTTCCACTAGCTCAGGTTGCTTCCAGCTCCATCCAAGCTGGCCTTGAAGGTTTCACCTAAACATACCCTAAAACCAAACATACATTCATGATCTGCACATGGAATGTGGTTGAAGAACGAATGCCTAGGTCCATAGAGGAGTATGGAATAACGATGACTCTATTGCCCACAAGATCCCACGACTAATTATGGTTGATAAAGCAGATATTCCTGCTGGGCAGGCATTCAGGGAAGAATTACCCCAAGGATTTAAGAAACTCAGCCTGTTATAGGAAATTCCCACTGAAATTTATGAGCGGCTTTTGGGGGTCTCTGTTGTCTGAAGGGGTAAATAAAGGCCCATACATAGAAGGTCTGGTTACTTTGTTAAGTAACAGGAGGTTTGTACCATACAGCCACCAAGACGAACAATCCAACCCACTGCCTTTATTCCAGCCCTTCTTTCACAAACAGCAAGCACGTCAGTGTTATCATGCAAGCTATGCCAGAATCTAGGCTAATTGCTTCTCTGGAGACAACATGTTGGTTTCAGGACCTGCCAGGACAAATGCACTGCAGTTGGTCATCTCTGGAAGCACTTTATTATCTTTGACAGAAAATGGCATTTTTATCTGTAATCTTGTGTTACACCACGTCTCAACAACCTGCGCAGGCAGGAGGAATTTGTACAAGATCTCTTATAGCTCGGAGCTGCCTTGCCAGTTTTCAGGACTTCTGCTGAGTTGCCTGAAAGAAAAATATACACAAGCAGAAAAGGATCCGTCGGTAGAATGGGGAGGAAATTGCATCCTGGAGGAGAGAAGGCTTTGAGTGATGTTGTCTTCACAGTCTGCTGTGAGGCCAGGAAATTCATGACCCCTTCCAAGCTCACGCTTGCCCCACCTAAGCTATCAGCCCGTATTACAGTTTGGTTCACTTTTCCCCTTCAACTGGTTCTTCCCACAGCGCTTGTCAGCAATCCCTGCCATCCTTGCCCCCACTTGGATTCCCAGTGTGGAATCCAATGGTTTACCTTTACAATGCATACTAGCAGAATCAAATAATGATACCAAAAAAAATCTGAAACCACTGAGGCAGCTGACTCATCTCATGTGTTAGATTTCAAAATCCTCTGCAATGTAGAGAACAAAGGTCCTTGCTGAAATGTTCACAGTGGTGGGTCTTCTGGGACCTACTTTATTTCAGAAGCTTGTGGTCGAACTGGATTCATCTGTGGTTAAGGACGAGATAAGCACAGCAGGTGTATTCTCTGGCTCCAGCCTCCTGGATCCTCTCCAAGCTGATTTCCACCCTCCCCATTCCAACAGAACACTGTTCACAAGGGTCACCGATGATGTTTTCTTGGCCAGCTCTCTCTTCTCTCCCCTTCTACTTCTTTCTCTATGTTTATGGCATCCTTACATCTTGTCTCAGCTTCCATGATGTCCTCCAACATTTCTCGCCTGAGAGTGCTTTCCAGATTGAGCAAACTAAAAGACTCTCCCATTGGCAATTTGATTCAAATCAAAGTATGGGGAGAGCTAGTTTGTAATTTGCTATTTTGAACCAAACTGGCCTAGGAACTCCCAAGAATACTTTCAAGAAGTGGTCTGGATTATCAGACTGAAGACAACGGAATGGTCAACAGAGCCATGTTCTACATGTGGTTAAACTGAGGTACAGAATACAGCAGCACTGGAGGCACAGTTCAGATCTCCATACTTGCCGTCCTTTGCCCCACTCCAGGGAGCCACCAGACTGAGCCGGGCTACCAACTGGAAGGAAAGTCACACAGAAAGTGAGCTTACACATATGCTCACATGCAAGAATGCAGGTTTACCACTAACTGCAGGTTCCAGAGCCCCATCTTTGGTCAAATGGGACAGCTCAGAGAAAAGTCTAGCAGGCAGCAGCCAGGTAGATAATGTTAAGTGGAAAAATCTTAAGTGGACTCCCAACTAATAAAGGAATGAGATGCAAACAGCATGGATTCACCTGTGGCAAGAACTGAAGGACAGTGGTTGACCACTTCTGATTAGAAAACATCCCACCCCCAGCTAACCAACCTGCTGGTGGTCATAGAGACACAGAACAGCACAGGCTGGAAGGGACCCTGAAAGATCATCTGGTCCAACCTTTGGTGCGAAGGGGAGCCTAGATGAGATTATCTAGCACCCTGTCCAATCCCATCCTGAAAGCTTCCAATGATGGGACTCCACCACACCCCTGGGAAGGTTTGATTGATCATTCTAGTGATAGTTTTCACCACAAAAAATGACTTTCTTCTATGAAGATGATGGGATCACCCTGCCAAGAAGGAAGGCTTTTCCCCCTCCCCTGATTTATTACTGACAATCTGAACAATGTGAGGGATTGTCTCATTTCTCTGCTGCTTTTTCCTACTGTCTATTCATGGTTGCGGAGCAAGATGCACCCGGGAGGAGATTTCAAGAGCAGCATGAAGAAGGTCAGCTCTGGTCACAGTTGGATGCAGTCTTTTCCTTAGTCACAAAGCACTGCACTTGAAATATCCTGTGGGATGAAGACAATGCCTGCTGCATTACTGCCCTGATTTTCAGGAAGAGGGCCAGGCAAGCACCACAATTAGTCACACGTTCCAAATGCATTCTCCATTCTTAGTTCCAGCCTCTTGCCTGTCCTTATGCTAAGAATGAGGCCATGATCTCCACCCCAGAGAGACACTTTGCCTCAGAGCCACACACTATCAATCAGTCTACTACTAATAACGAGGAAAGATGCTTTTCTTCCTTCCACCTTCCATTTGGACCTTCGCCTTCCCAGTGGAATCATTTCACTGGGTAAAGGAGAGAAGAATAGACAGAAACATGTCAATACGTGCATTGAAGAGGAATTAAAAACAAAACATAAGGAAATATCTGAAAGGACATGGGAATTTGCTGGAAACCGAGGACGAGAGGAAGAGAAGCAGCTCTCAGGCATTTACTGCTGCACATGGAGTTAGTTTTGGATAGATCCTTCCCCTTGTGCCGCTCACCCTCTCCCTTGGGGAGGGGAAGGTAGCAAAGGCATCGTTACAAAATTAATCACCTTGAAAAGGGTAGAACCTCAAGAGTTTAAAATCACTGCAAGAGGCAGAAGCGTCTGTGGGGGAAAGTTCAAACAGCTTCTTTTGCTTGATGACTCCTGGAAACAATATGGCAATCATTAGTTTCGCTCTCTCCAGTTCAGGGTAGTCCATTTAATTTACACATGATGAACAACAGACACGCACATAGGTCCAATAGCAATATTAAGGCTGCCTCTCTTGCCAAGAATTATGCCACTAAAAAAGCACATGTGCAAACCCATATGAGCCTGGAAAGGGTTAATGGGCTGCTGGCGCTTATGCTTCTCCAAGACAGGCAAGAAGAGGGACAGTAGCTCAGGTGGAGAACACACTGTGTGACTGTCCATGGGTACGGTGGGTGGACAACCCTCTCTTCTCCACTGAGCCAGCTGCACTCACTATGGGTTTGGCAAAAGCCTCCTGGAATGCGTTTGAAAGGACAGCATCAAACCTGATTGTGGGGGTTTGATCCTGACATGATGCTGAAGCACCCTGTTCCGGCTGAAGATGTGCTCACTGAAGAGGTTGCATGGGTCCTGCCTGGTTCTGGGGGTAAGCCTGGAAGCCTCACAGGAATGCTTAGCTTAGGCCTCAGTCTTTTGCGTATTCCTGAATCACTCCAGGAAAAATGGGTCATTTTTCACCCTCATGTGGGAATATCCCTGCTGACAACCAACGCCACCTTAGCCGACCTTGGACAGGGTAGATTTCCAGAAGGACAACTCCCTTTCTACATCGACCACCAAATACTTGGGATGGTCAGCAGGGTTTTCAAGCAGAAAACTCACTCCAGAAGCCAGCTCTGTATTCTGTATTATCATTAAAAAGAAACATGCCATCCAGCCATAGAATCTCCTGTCCTCTGGCCTAAGACAGATCACTACAAAACCAGGAGCTGCTGCCTGACCTGAATTCTTTTACATCCTCCCTGTGCCATGTGCTTGCTCTCCACATAAACAGTCCATGCCACTGAATCCTTGATGTCGTGCTGACCTGGAGCTCTGCACCATGAAAGCAAGTTGATTTTAACCAGAAACCACAGCATAACGTAGGAGGATATTTTCCACTCTGGCTTTGGCATTGTCTGCTTGGTGACCTTGAACAGGTACTGTTATCTTTCTTCGTCTGCTTATTAAACAGAGACACTGGTACTGACCACTCTTGTAAAGTACTTTGACGTCTACCAGTGATAAAAAGCCAGGTGCTAACATTATTGTGCAGCAAGTATTTACTCTCATCTGCTTTAAATCTCTCCCTCCCTCGTTTTCATTGAATAACCCCTTTGTTCCTGTGTTATGAAACACTGTAAGTCGACCCACACCTGATCACAGAAGTGAAAACGGATGGACACAGCCTGATGGAGAGCCCCTCCTGCAGAGCAGGACTTCCAGGGGTGAAACCCTGGCTCCATTGACCTCCATGGGAGTGCTGCCAATGGAGTGACAACCTTATTGCTGATTCACAGTAAATGATAGCAAGAAAAGCATTTCATAACTGGTTTTAATCTGCTGCTTGATAGTTTAGTCATCCCAAAAGTCACTATGAATATGGATTACTGCACCCATGCCATGAATGGACCCCTCACGTAAAACTCAGCCCAGTGACCAATTCCTTCACTGTATGCGGGGAGCAGGGGGGAGGATTCTGTTGTTTTTCTGGTGAAGTGACCACCATCCATGGCCAAACAACACACTCAAACTCAGTAACCTTTCAGAGGAATGACAGATGATGTCTGCTGCTCATTCCATGTGTTTTTGTGCCCAGTAAGGTCCCTGAGGAGAGGAAGAAGGTGCCAAAACTGAAATAAGAAAGATAACATTGGTAAATGTCAGAGCTCCCTGGTGAGTGCAGAGGTCTCAAAGACTTGAGAATGCTGAACAGATGAGTCACTGGGAAGGGTTTGCCACACGTCCTGTTTTTGACAGATGGGACACTAACTTACCGTAGTGTAAGTTAGCGTAAGAGGCTCCTACAGTTTAATGGTATTATAGTAGCATCTAGAGGCCTTAATAGTGAAGGCGGTGGCTTCTGGGACTCTATGGGGTAGAAACTATCACGTAAGATGAGGGAATTGGATTGAATGTATAACTTTACGGCCAAATCTTTGTATAAATATTTTGGGCCTGGTTTACAGGTGCAGAAGGGCATCTTCCTCACTGAAAAGACATATTCTGTCACAGTTAGACATATATACCAGTTCTTCATATAAGATCTATGCATTGAGTTTCTTATGGATCCCGCTAGATCTCCTGCTGTTTGGATTCACACTTTATACCTGGTTTGAGCTTAACTGGAGAAAGCAGAGATTCTGCCTTAGTTCCATGGACAGATTTCAGAGTTCTTTCCAACCAGAACAGTCCAAAAGCAAAATATTTGTGTGTTTCTGGCATTGGAAAAGATGTTACATTAAAAACTAAACATCACTTCCATGTATTCTGTATTTGAGATGTTGAAATCACAGCCTGACTTTCCCATGCTTCCCTCTGTATTTTCAGCCAAAGCCACTGGCTGAACACAAAATACATGAGCAGCCTGAAACCCCACACTATTTTTAGTTGAGTTCATTATTCAACAAATAAAGCAAGCCACACAGCTCCAATGTAATGGTGCTTGTGATGACATTTTCCACATCCTGCTCCAGATCTTCATGTCACTCGTCCCACCACAAGCTAGTAGAACATAGCCTACAGCAGGATGAAGAGGTTAGAGTCTGCTACTGTCTGCAAGCTGAAGCAGACCTGGAGTGAAATCCTGACCTCAGACAATAGCAGCTTTGCCACCAGCATAAGTGGGATCAGTTTATTAGCCCAGGATTTCTAACTCAGGCATTAGAAGCTTGTATATTTGACAGTTTTAATCCAGAAGCCCTGAGCTCACTACCGTCATGTGGGGTTGTGATTACATGGGTAGACAGGATAAAGCTGGAGCACTCACAGCATTTCAGCTCCACTTCTGCTTCCAAATGTGAAGCTGTCTCTCAACCACTCCTATCCAGGCAAGTAATTGCTCTTCCGGGGAGCAAAGGCCTGTGGCTAACATGCCCCCGTGGTCTCCCATTGAACACACTGCTGAAGGAACACAAATTTGTCCACTGCCCCCCTTCCCCTTCCAATCCAGTTGAAATAATAAATATTTTACTCGTGATTTATTGGATTCCAGTTTGTTGAAAAGATCCTCCAAACAAATGGAGTTGTAATGGCAACAAACACCAGCCGCAGAGCAGTCGAAAATACAAACAGCAGCGGAGACCGTTAAACAAAACCCACTTCGGATGCAGTTGACACAGTGCTCAGCAACCTTCACCTCCTGAGGCCAGGGCCTGAGACAGAGGGTCACAGCAAGACTGAAAGTGTCACAGATCTGAGGCCTTTCAATGCTGAGGGATACACAAACGGGTTTTAAAGTGACTAATCCAGGCTTTGGGCTACTGACAACCATAGGTGAGACTACGATGAAGGGATTCCTTTCTAACAGAGGCAGCCCCCACCCTCTGGTCAATGCTGTTGAGATCCCTCAACTACTTCTAGTAGAATGACTTTTTCTGACTCATTTTGGCTGCCTCAGAGTAGAAAGTGAGTACCTGTGCACCTTCATGCGTACAGCTGAGGCTGGGGCAGGTAGAGACCAGGTAGACATCACCATGGAAGTGGTCAGGAGCCAGTAACCTCCTCAGTGAGCACATCTTCAGCCAGAACAAGATGCCTCAGGACGAAATGTCCCTATAAACACACTCTAGTTACAGACACCCCACGTTATTGGGGGGAATGGATTTACATCTACTAAGAGACCATCTAGAAAAGAAGTTATTTAGTTCAATGTACTACGAGAGAATAAAGAATATTTGACACATGAGGAAATCCTGGTTGCTGCCATTGTTCATTTAGCAATGTCAGATTTAACCTGAACTCCCTTATCCCTTCTCCAGATACCGATGCTGAGGGAGGAGGTTATCCACCCAAAGAAGTCCTTCTCAGGACTCATTTGAGCCAACAGTGGCTTTCTTCAACCTGAGCAGCAGTTTCTAGACCAAACCAAAGGCTGCATCTCAGAAGATTATGATGGTTCAGCACTAATCAGCAGCACACTGTGGCCCACCAGCCAACCGTTCTGTACTCACCAAGCTGACAGAGAGGTGAATATCCACAGCACACCCAAACAGACCTGCTGTGAAGGGTGTCAGCCTGGTTCCCCTTGCAGTGGTGTGCCACCCTGGAAACCTTCAGAGAAACTCTGGGAACCCTGGAAGCTTAGCCAGGCCATAAAAGAGACTGGAGGCTCCTGCTTGAGAGAGAGATAAAATACTCTCTTCTTTCACAGGAATCACATTAAAGTTTAAGTAGAAGGGGACTAAGAAGAGCTTCCCAACAACACAACTCCCTTTTGTCAAGCCCAGACGAAGGATGTTTTCTGCTACACAATTCCTAGGATCTTACCTATCCATAAAGTTTTCTTATCTCATATATGCTACCTAAAACAGCCTTGATGAGTGCACAGCCAGGGATTGCCACCTTCTATTCAAACAGGGGAAGCATGGTCAAGTAATATGTTCCAGAGACTGGAAATCAGGATGTTTTGATTTGAGATGAAGTACAAAACATGTGTGAGTGACCAAAGACACCCTGCCTGAGCCTTTCGGGAAATAAGTAAGTGATTTAAGACTTTTACCAGAAGAGCACAAGTTTGCTGTCAATAAATGGTTGTTTACTGTCTACACAAGAGCTGTGGCTACTACTTTATTCAAACATTCATATTTTGTCTACTTAATCCATTCCAAACCACTGCAAACTATTTCCCTTTCATCAGTTGTGATGCCTCAGAAAGGGCCCTGCCTGTCTGTATGGAATCCAAACTGCACCCTGACAGTCCACCATGTTCAGGGCTCCTACATGCACCTCCAGCCTGGCATGCACATTGGCCTGAGCACACACCTCTTCCCTGTCCCATTCCCAGCTTCAAGGGCAGGCATCACACAGGACTTTGGTGAGGCCAGGATATGAAGCTTACCTTCTAGAAGCATGGACAGTGCAGCTCATACAGTCTTCACACTTGAGCTCATCTCTGGAGGACCCAAGCTAAGCCCTGGAGTACCAGCAGGTTCAGATACATGCCAAGTATCTCTGAGTTTCATTTATAAAGACCAACCATAAATCTCACAACAACCTACAGCAAAAAGCTCATTCTGCTCCAACCTGTGGGCTCACCATAGAACCACTGACTGCACTGGGAAGAATCAGAATCAACTAGGCTGGAAAAGATCATCAAGTCCAACTTGTAAACCACATACCAAATACTCACAATCAGCTTTAGAAAACTACTAAGTCGTCACTATAAGTACTGTGCTGTGTTACGTACTGAAACACACCATAATTGAACTGCAGCAGATGGCAATTGTTCCAGGAACACCAAGTGGCCAATGTGGATTTGCAAGAGATTGTTGCAGGGCAAAACCCATCTGTTTGGTTGAATCTTGAGCATTTTCATTTCATTTCCCACTGAAGATCAGGACAGAGTGGTGAGGCACTGGAATGGGTTGCCCAGGGAAGTTGTGAATGCTCCATCGCTGGTGGTGTTCAAGGCCAGGTTGGACAGAGCCTTGGGTGACATGGTTTAGTGGGAGGTGTCCCTGCCCATGGCAGGGGGCATTGGAATTAGAAGATCTTAGGGTCCTTTCCAACCCTAACTATTCTATGATTCTATGATTCCTCCATTTTCTTTCAGCAATATTAAGAAAAGAGGTATGAAAACAGCACTTACTTCCACTCATTTGTCAATGCTTAGATGACTACACAAATGCACGTGTGAAAAGCAGTCCCAATGTGTTATCTTCTGGAGAAAATCAAGTCAATCTCCTCAAAACAATTTGTTTAAAGGGCTTTTTCTACTGCAGTTCCATGGATACAAATTTCTCTCTCATGGACTTTACAAATAGAGATGTTAAAAGCCGTGATTTTGAAATGACCTAGAGGTACCAGAAATCCTGCGCATTTTTTCATTTTGAATTTTTTTTTTTCATTTTTTTCATTACTTCCAATTTGCAGTTGAGTGAATTGACTAGATTCTTTGCAACAAACAAGCATGGAGTTAAAACTGCAAGTGCAACTTTTCCTGTATCTGAGAAAATCAGGCTACAACTGACTATGCCAAGTTGGTATTATAATGCATATATGCACAGGAAAAAAAAGCTTCATCTACATTATTGATAAATTCTAAATAAAATGTAAGCTTATACACATGGGGCATCACCCACAGTTTGCACTGGAAACAGACAGAGGAGATGGGCATTGTAGAAGCCAAAAAATGTTCCTGATGCGAAGAAGAGAATAGGGAAAGGTGCTTAACATTAATGGATGAAAGCAAAACATTGTGAAAAAGAAGTACAAAAATAGACTGTGTTAACTGACAGCATAGATTTAGATAAAGATAGCACCATGAATACACTTAAGAACTGAGATTGAGGCATTTGAACTGCATATAGAATGAAGGAAAAAATAAAAGAAAGATAAGATCACAAGACAGTGGGATGGAATTGTGATGATAAGGATAGAAAGAAAGATTAGATTCCAAGATAACTGAAGAAGACAAAGTAAAAATATATGTAGAGATCCTAGAGATGGAGAAAATAAGGCAGAGGTGCTAAGGGATATTTTTGTTGTTGATATAATAAAAGGATGACTGACACTAACATGAGGAACAATTATTTTAGAAGACAGGTTTAAAAAAATTACTTGTAAATGTTTCTTATTGTCTCATTTTTTGAGAGGAATAAAAACAAAACCAAACTAACTTTCTCAAACAAGAAGCATTAGCTTTGCTTTTTAAAGGCCAGAAATAACAACCTCATGTATTGTTATGACTTTATCTTGCATCATGACTAGGACGGTACATTTTCCAGAGTACATTTTGTGAAACAACTCTGAAACAATCAACCAAAAATGACTACCACAGACTGTTTAGTGGTGGAACTAATGCTGTCGAACTGACTCAGATATGTTTGTGTTGAATTATAAAACCTGTATTTTGTGGATTAGAACATTTGAGACATGAGGCCAAAGGCCATCGAGCATCTCGTCCGTCCTGCAACAAAATATTTTGTGCTAGAAAAAAACACTGAATTTTAGTGAATTCAAGCAGGGAAGCTAACTGCTGCTAGAAAACAAGGGACGGATCTGGGAGATTTCCTCATAAAAGAGAAAAGAGTGAAAGAAACTACTTTAAAACATTTTTTCTTAATAAAGAGAGCAAAGAGAGTAAGCAATATTCTAGATTAAAAAAGCATTCTTTTTGCTTCTTTCTTCTGGGCCTATGAATGCTGACCAAATCCAAACCTTGCATGAGTGAAGTCCAGATATTGCATTAAAGGTAGGTCTTACCTGATACTTACGCTTCTGTCTTTGGTGAGAAACTCCTTAGCTAATGTCCCCTTTAGACATATTGTGCCCAAATGGTTTAACCTGAAACCCACAGGTAGACAAGCACTAACAGCATTAGTACAAGTGCATGCACAGCGTATCTCAAGTCTGAAGCTCTGATCTCGGATTGCAAGAAAGCAAGCATGGTGTGACAGACCTGATACCAGCATTCCCAAATTTTCCAAAACATAGCTCTTTGCTGTGCACTCTGTGCACTTTTGTGCATTTTGTGCACAAATAACCTTTCCATCCAAGTGAGCCTTTCTATCTAGACCATGTGAAACAGTTTCTTTGGTGTGTGTGTGGACAGCTCCCTGCATCATCTGCTAGCAGATGAGACATCCAGCATATCACTTGTATGTCTGACGTCGCCTGCTCCTTCACTGGTGAAGGCTATGAACATGCTGGTCATCCAGAAACGGGTGTGTGGGTGTGTATAGGGGGTGTGTGTGTGATTATATGGAAAGTCTTTTTGTTTTGTAGCAGATCCAATGGTAAGGTTAAAAAGAAATAGATTCCTAATATATCTTGGTTTAATCTATTTATATTCCTTCTCCAAATGGATCTGTGGTCTTCATATCTTCCTGAACCCTCTAATGTTTTCCTGCTTCATCCACTAACTACCCAGTGACACACAATCCATGGTCCATTGTTGCTCCAATTACATTTCCCCAATCCTCTGTATCCTTTTAGGCTTTTATTATGTGGGTTTGCTTGCTTGCTGCTTTGCTAGGAGATGTCAGGATTCAAGGAGAAGGGAAGGAAGCAGAGCAGAAAGTTGCTGTATAAGCTGTTGCCATGTCTCACGGTGTGGATCTTGGTAAGGGCAGAGGAGGCAGGCGGCAAAGTTGCTGATCAGGGGTTGCAAGGAAGGATGCCACCACTGTGAAAATCTCCCAACACTGAGGCAAGAACTGCTGTTCTAGTCCATTTCACCCACCTGTCAGGAGTCCTTTCTTGTATGCTTAGGCTTTTGGCAGAAATGTTTTATTCAGAGTGCCTATGCCTTTTCTGCTTTATGATGGACTGTCAAGATTCCAAGAGCTACAGTCCCTGATTGTCTCTCCAAGTAACTACATATGTATTCACTCAAAGCACACAGACCCTATTCCTTGTATCTTTATCCTCTGCGCACCCCTTCCTTCCCCCCTCTCCCCAGCTCAATGCTAGACACTCAGTACCCCTGGATCCACTCTTGTCACGGCTGTCTGCTGTCTTGCAAAAGCCTTTCACATTAAGAAAGAAAATAGCTGTAAGCAAAAGTTAAAACAACGGGAGCACGTCTGCTGCTGAATAGAAATGGGTCATCAAAACTGTTCATACAAAAGCATAACTGCTCCCCCAAAAAGCCAACATAGCCCATAACTTGTAAGGAGATATACAAGGGAAAGGGTGGGGCTGGCTGTATGATCCTGGCTCAGAACTTTGAAAATCATGAGCTGGGAAAGAGCTGGAAGTCCAACATGGAGTAAAGATGAGAGAACAGACTGACCTGGTTCAATGTGCGTGTCTTCTTCAGGAGCTTACATACAGAAGCAGCCACAATGTCTGCTCTTATGAAGAAAACAGGGAAGGCCAAAAATATTCATTGTTCAGTCCAGAGCTGTGTGTTTCAGTAGTGCAGGACAGGCATATGTATTACAGCCCTGCGCTCTGTAGAAAGAATTCTCTTTTCCAGATAAGGCTGACCTTCTTCCCTGCCTACCTACCTAATGCTGGCTGACCTGGAAGAAAAAGTTCTCCCCAAAGCCAGAAGTCTTACTGCCCAATGGAGCGCACGTTATTACTGCCAGCAAAAGTACTCTAGCCTAGGCTTCTATCTCTCTGGCTTCACAGGTCTTTCCAGAGCCTGATAAACCCTAATCTAGAAAGAAATATCTTGTTTCTTTTGTCTAGGGGGCTTAGCAGCAAGATGTGTCACGGAAAGCACTGAAAAGAGTTTACTGTTATTTCAGAGGGAAAAAAAGCTCTTCTGGCTTGCAAAATACTAATTTCCAATTTTCCAAAGTCAGCTTATTAGCTTGTAGGCTCTTTCTGTTCCATTCAGTGCTTCTATTTGTTACTTCCATTTCTGCAAGACACAATGCAATATCAAATCAATATTTCTTCTCGTGTTGTCTAAAAAAGGGGGATTTGTACTAACTCATAAGATCGTCCTCCCAGGATTTTATATTGACTGAGAGTTGGATCAGAACTGATTTGATTTTATAGTGAAGCTGAATCCTGAGAATATACTCACTGAATTATCTTTTGAAGGTGCAGGTGAAGTCTTCATTTCATTCCTAAACCACAGTGATGGAATATCCCTGTTAATACTATTCAGATGCTTCATTAACTCTTCATTCTTGAAAACACTCATGACAGACTACCAGCTAGTATTTCCATTTCTCAGTCTGTTTGGCTTGTGGGGTTGACAGGGCAGAACAGTTGATGTCATCTACCTGGACTTGTGAAAAGTGTTTGACACTGTCTCACGTGACATCCTTGTATCTAAATTGGAGAGACAACTATTTGATAGGTGGACCAATCTGTGGATAAAGGACTGGCTGGATGGCTGCACACAAAGGGTTGTGGTCAATGGCTCAATGTCCAGTTGGAAACCAGTAACGAATGATGTTCTAAGGGGTTGGTGTTGGGACCAGTCTTGTTCAACATCTTTGTTGGTGAGTGCACCCTCAGCAAGTTTGCCGATGCCACCAACCTGTGTGTTTCTGTTTATAAGTTGGAGGGAAGGAAAGCCATGCAGAAGGACCTTGACACTCTTGTGAGGTGGGCAGATGCCAACCTGATGAACTTTAATCATGATAAATGCAAGGTCTTACACCTAGGTCAGAGAAATCTCAGGCACAGCTACAGGTTGGGCAGAGAAGAGATTCAGAGCAGCCTTGCTGGAGAGGACTTGGGGGTGCTGGTTCATGAGAAGACGAACATGAGATGCCTTCAGTGTGCGCTAGCAGCCCAGAGAGCTGACTGTATCATGGGCTGAATCAAAAGGAGCACGACTAGGAGGTCGAAGGAGGTGATCCTGCCACTCTGCTCTCATGAAGCCTCCTTGGAGTATTGTGTGCAGTTCTGGTGTCCTCATCATAAAAAGGACATGGAACTGTTGAAACAAGTCCAGAGGAGGGCCACGAGGATGATCAGGGGACTGGAGCACCTCCCGTATGAAGATAGGATGAGAAAGTTG